>JBBWSJ010000009.1:600000-883583 GCA_038088505.1 Diaporthe velutina | reverse complement strand
CCCTAATAACTTTCCTTTATTATAAGCCTATATAATAATAATATCTATTTACTAAAAATTATTACTTATAAGTAAATAATATACTTAAGCTAATTAAAAATTATAATAGCTTATAAAGTAATATTATTAAAGTAAGGGTATTATAATACTTAAAACTTATTAAAAAAGTTTTTAAAGTTACTAATATTACCCTAGGAATTATTAACCTTACTTTATATTATTAATATTAATACTAATAACTTTTCCTCTTTTTTATTAATTTTAAAAAATATAAAAAAATCCTCCCTTTTTTTTAAATATAACTTAATAAATTTTTTAACTTATTTAATATTTTTTAAACCTTTTTTATTAAACTAAGTATTATCCTTTAAATAAAGCCCTTATAAATTAATATTATTATATTTTATTATATCTTTTAATTTATATAGCTACCTTCTCTCTATTAATATATAAAAATGCTATTATAAAACCTTAAATAAAAAGTTTCTACTTAAAGCCCTTTAATTATTAAATACTTATAATAGTAAGGATAATATTATAATTAGCTAGTAATAATATATAGAGCTACCTAAGTAATTAATTAATAATATTAATAAAGTTAGTAAGTTTTTATAGCCCTATATTAAATATATTAATAATAATACTTATAATAGCAGTATTATTATTAGTTAGCTATACTTAAAACTAGGGGTATAAAGGTTAATAAATAAGTTAATAATTATATATATATTACTTTCCTCCTATTTATTTCCTTTCCTTATCTTCTTTTATTTATATATAAAACTAATATTATTATTACTAGGTTTATTATTACTTTAAGTAATATTAATAGCCTCCTTCTATTTAAAAAGAAGTTTTATTAGTAATTCTTAAAAAATAACCTCCCCCTTTATAATAGCCTTTACTTATATAGCTAAATTAATATTATTAAGGCTAATATATTAACTATCCTTTATAATATAATACTATTATTATAGAAAATTACCCTTATTTTAATAATAATAATTAGCTTAATAATAAATACCCTTATAATATATTTATATTATTATTAGCTACTTATAGTAGTTTTAAAGGGGGTTATTTTTACTTTTTATAGTTAGCAATATATAGTTAATTATTAAACTATTTTAAGTAATTTAAAATATTAGTAATTTTTTAGCTAAAATAATATTTTATAAATATTATATTATTAACTAATTATTTATTAAGCTAGCTATTAACCTTACTAATAATAATACCCTAAAAATCTTAATACTTAATTACCTTAATATTATAATATTATAGAGTATTATTTATATAATTAGAAGGGTAATTTTATAGGTATATATAAAGGTAAGATAATAAGATCCCTTACTTAATAATAATATATTTACTATCTTAATATAAGGAAATTCTTTTTTTAAATAAAGGGTAATTCTTTTAGCTATACTTAATTAAACTAATAATATCCTTATAAAATAATAATAATTAGCCTTAAAAAAGATATATATTAATTTAATTATAATATCCCCTATATCCTTAAGTTTAATTTTAATATATTCCCTTATTTTAAAAAGAAGATTATTAAGTAATATAAAAATATTAAAACCCTTATACCTATTATTACTAAAGTTAAAGCTATATTATTTAGTTAATAATATATAAAAAGCTTATATATTAATAACTTTTACTTATAATATTAAGTATATTCTCCTAAATAACTTTCTTAATATAAGATAGCTACTTAACTTTTTAATATTATAACTTTTAAAAGTATTACCTAATAATATTAATTTAGGGGTATTAACTATTTTAAAAGTAATATATTTATTATTAGCTTTATTTAAGCTACTTAAAGGGTTACTAATAGCTTTTTTAATATTTTTAGTATTATAATAGGTAGTATATTTAATAGCTATTTACTTATTATAAGGAGTTTTTAAATAAGCTGCTAACTTATATTTTATAGCTATAATAACCTTTACCTTTACTATAAGCTTTTAAGTATATAATAGTGCTATTAAGGGCTTAATATATTATTTATTAGTAAAATAAATAACCTAATATTATAAATAGGTAAGTAAGTATAATAATTTAATTTTATTACTTTTAACTATCCTAAAAATATATATAACTTAGGGTTAGTAATAGTTATATAATAATAGTAATATTAATAAAGTTATCTATAAGGATATTAGCACTTATTCCGTATTTAGTAGTAAATTTGGTGTAGCGGGGGATTTGCGGGCAAAACAACTAGGGGGGGGGCAAGTTTCGTTTTCCACAGACAGCAGGTCTAGACCCAATTTGGGGGCCTGTCACATGCAGCTGTTGGGAACTTGCAGGACAAACCAGTCTCTCAAAGGCACGTTCTCTTGATCTGATTTTAGCCCAAATATTAAAAAGCTACTGATCACTGCAACTTTGTGAAGCGCAGTATTGATCCAGAGATTGCCAGCCATGTGAATTGAAGCATAATGTATGGAAAGTACGGGTCCCTAGTAAAAAAGAAAAAAAAAAATGCTTTCTGCCAGCCAATCGCTACCAGCACATACTCAATGCCTGTATGTAGGCAGGCATTCGTGAACTCGTAAGTCATGGTGTTGGATACTGTTCAACTCCAAACAGAAGCAAAGGGAAATGCGGAAAAAATACAGGAAATAGCAAAAACAAACGACGCTTCTTGCGTCTCTCTGTCGTCAAGGTTGTCACGGCTGCCGAGGCATTACCACCGTGTTCAGTCTGCCCAAAAACGTCAATCTCGGAACATTACCTGAGTCTGTGTTGAGAAAGCTACCAAGGTTCCAATCCGTCCAGCAGAATCCATAGGTAGAGAGCACCAAAGAAGAACAACAATGACATAGGGTAAGCTGCCATTCCGGGCGAATTTCGGGTGCTGCCACGTTAAACCCCTCGAAAGCGTGTGTGAGAGGGGCCCTTCGCAGCACCCTCGGATAACGTATTGTAAAGAAACTAATCCCGAGCCGTACCGACACCTGTGTCTGTCCGCCGGGCGTAGGAAATGTCTTCCCGGCGTAGCGACGTACCCGACGGCTAGCTGGGTTGGTCATACTGGCCCAAGCCTACGACCCTTTGCTCCTCTTCCGATGACCGCTGCGGTGGCCGTGGCCGTGGCTGCTGTGGCCGCCGCCGCCACCGGGGTGCGACTTCTTTGCATCCCAGCATTCGTCGACGGCCTGCTGCACGATGGGCCAGTCTTCGTAGAGTATGCGGCCGACGAAGAGCACTTTCACATTGTGCTCAACAGTCACGAGCTTCGAGTAGTTGACCCTCGACTCCTCCGAGATGTGCTCGCCAGGATTCATCTCCATGCAGATCGGTTCGAACCTGAGGGCCGGCTCGTTCTGCAATCTGATCGGCTGTTGGCCCTTCTCGAAGACGATGCCGTGGTGATGTGGCTTGACGCCGTTCTTCAGGCACCCGAGCTTCCCGTATGTCAAGATGGGTCTGTTCCGGATTTAGCGACTACGAGCAGAGACATGAGCTGGCTCAAAAGAGACGTCTTACACGCAGCTGCAATGCCCCTCACCATTTCTGATGACGATGAAGCGGCGGAAGCCTGTCCACACTCCACTCATATGGTCTTGCAGAAGAGTGTCAGAAAACCTGCTGCCCCCGCCAGGGATGGTGCCTCCTTTCGGCTCGGACCACATCACTTTGAAAACCTGGCAGTCTTAGATTAGTGAGGGAAAAGAACGTGGACAGACATGCGTGGAATTCTCACGTTTCCGGGCTCGAATCTCATCGAAGGCTCGACTCGGTACCCTGAGAGTGTTAGGCTTTCTCAGTTTTTGGTTCGGTCCTAGTGCGGCCTATCCGACTCACTGCCATCCAGATATTCTGAATTTGCTGGTATGCCGCTGATGACATCTGACTTCGTCGATTTCGAATGACTTTTAGACTGCGCAAGGTCGTTGCCGGTTGCAGTCTGGTATGCGGAACCTCGGTCTGTGAATTCATAATCAGTCAATGTGTTAACATTACTCGTACTTTATCACTCACAACCTGTCGAGGGCCCTCCACCCCCGCCTCCTTGCTCGTACATGCCTCTGGCGAGTGAATGGAGGTCCCCATCGGCGCTGCCGACAGTGCCTTCAACGGACATATCAGGGAAGCTCCTCGGGGCAGAGTGTGATGTGCCAGTGGGACTGGTGTCGAATCGCGACGCTTATGCGTGATCCAATAAGTATGACTGCCGGGAAATCTCAAAGGTAGTGACTGACCTTGGGTAGGGCCATGATCACCTTGTCCCCCATAGCCACCCTGGCCTGCATATGAACCGGTTCCGTATGGTTGCCCTCCACCGGAACCGTAGTGGGAATAGTTTTGGTAGTAATCACCTTGTGAACTTCTGTCACCACCAACTTGTGGCACATTGTATGCTAACGACTTACCCTCACCGCCTCCGCCTCCGCCTCCATATGTATCCGCTTCCGCACGGCCTTTTCCTTTGGATTTACTACCGTGCTTGTGCTTTCGTGACCTGTCTTGAGGTCTAGTGTCTGTGAAGGTCGGGTCCGCTGAGATCATATCAGTCCACGATGCTTACTATGGTGGAAGGAAGCGCCCTTACTAAATGTAGACGATGAGGCACTGTAACCATCACCGTACATTTGGTTACCACCAAGTGCCCCGTAGAAGTTGTTCCTGGGTGTTGTCTGGTGATCATATGAAGACGCGCCAAGCCTTGAATAGGAAGGCACAGACTGCTCCCTCTTCCCATCCTCATACTGTTGGTGGTCTGGTCCACCTGTGCTCTCTGATTCGTAAGTGCGCTGGGTATGGCTGTCTGGGTAGTGCGCGTCGGGTCGGGTGCTTTGTGGGGGATTATTTGGGCTCTGGGAGTACAAGTCAGGGTCAACCTGCTGCGCTCCAACTGACGCTGTACTTGTTGGGCCGGCTGTTCCATATGCAGAGGGGCGGCGTTCAGACCAGGTTTGTCCCTGGCTTTGGGGCGCTGTTTGAACTTGTGAGTGGTCCCGTGCTGATCCCCGCGGCGCTCGGGTGAAGCTTGAAGGGAAGAGTGCGTACCTGGGCTGAACCCGCCAGGCTGGACAATCGTGTAATGCTGGGCGTCGCCCTCGTAGGACCCTACAGGCTGAATGCTCATAGCCTGCATGCCCGCCGCAAGAGCTGAAGCATCGTTACGAGGAGTTACCTGGTAACTATTCCTTGGGTCTTGTTGAGCCGCTTGGCCATCATCAACGGGGGCGTACTTTCGAACTCTGGACCCATCTGAAGACGGTGAAATTAGACTATGAAGCAATTTACGCCAAAGAAGAGACAAGAAACAGAGTCATGAGCGCACCAGACCTCCGGCCCTCATAGTACCAGCGGCCCCTTTGTTGGTCGTAAACAGGCTTGTCATAGTTCCAAGTGACAGAGTCATCCATGGTCACATCTTGGTTCGCTCAGGCCGAGCGAGCGAGAGATAGATGACCATGTGACACAAAAGAGAGAGAAAACGTGACTGTCGTCGCAGAAGGATGATGGAGCAGGGAGATACAGATAGAACCAGAGAATTGAACAGAGGAATTTGAGGGGTTTACCCCCAGATTAGGAACGGAGTGGGACCCGTGGTGATCTGCTAGTCTAGCATTCGCAGAGAAGCTCACAGGCGGAGTGGGTCCCAGAGTCTCATTGATATGCTGGGTGGTGTGTCTTGTACCTGCGAGGGGGCATTTTGAGCCGCAACTCACCGGTCTGAGAACGGGCCTGCGGCCACAGGCATTGTGTGGTGTCGCGGCAGGATCTGCGGCAGCATCACAGCGAGCAAGCAGAGCGCCAGCAGGAGGGTCGGCGTAACGGATGATCTGTGTGTGGCGGTTGTGCATTCATGGAGCATATCTTTCTTCTCCAGAGGCTTGAAGCTAGGCCGGAAAGGAGCCGGGCCAAGCGCAATGCATGTTGTGGACCACAATCCGGGACTTGACTTTGCTTGTGACTGTGAAGCACTGCGCAACTCCCAACCCCACCCTCTTACGATCCCGCGCCGACGCGTGATCCACGGCAGCCAATAGCTTGCTGGATCGATATTCCGGACAATCTAAGGGCTCGGAGCACACCCCCTGGAAGGGAGAAGCGGAGACGGTTGAGGGTCAAGGGCCTATCCTGCCATCCTGCCATCCTGCCGTCCTATGGCGGGATGATGGTGCCGGGTGGACGGCTGTGGGTGGTGGACGGGGTGGGTGGTGGCCGAGGGAAAGCGCCCAACAAGCCTCCAATCCAGTGGCATCCAGAGGAGAGGACGTGGGATATCATTTATTGGCCCAGGATCTGGAGCCACCGCACGTCGAGATAAGCGACAAAGAGAGGGGCAGCCCTGTCGCCTCGGCGCGTGGAACCATGCATCTCTCCACAGCGGTGACTTGCTGGAGTCGAAGACTCAACCAGGTCTCATCCGGCTGAGAGACACACAAACCTGTGCGTCTCGAGAGGGGAGAGAGATACTTTCGGCCACCAAACTGTCAAGGGAGAGGAGGAAGGTCGAATAACAAGAGGGTGTGGCGACGCCAATGCGGTAGTTTGTCGGACTGCAGCGGACTGGCTGCCTCGTGTTCCTTGCAAGCTCCGTGACTCGCATTCGCGAGCAAACAAGCCGCATGGTCCGCATTGATGCTGCAACTCTTCGCGAACACTGAGTTAGAGGGCAAGAAGGGAAGAGACAGGGAAAGGCCTCGTCGGTCTTGCAGTCTGTCCCGTCCACCGGAACCAGAACATGCTGCAGATTATCTTACGGTATTATAGGCCAAGAGGGTCCTACTGAAGCGAGTCATCCCGTAGGGAGAACATGCGGGTGACATCCTCAGATCCTGTACCGATGTCGATGCGACCCCTGCGAACTGTGCTGTGCAGTAGTGTAAAAGTGCAGCAGGAATGGGCTGCACGGCTTGTGTCCCTCCACGACGCTGAGCTCCCAATCAGTGCCACGGAAGGAGCAGGCTGGGCTGACTGGGTGGCGTCATTGCCCGGGATGCGCAGTAGCCGGTCAAAACAAGACGCTGCCTTCCAAAGCCTGCGTTGTGTCGCACAACGGTTGAGAGTCAAGCGGGCAGGTGGGCTGTCTGCTGACTTGATTGGAGAGGTTTGGTGGTGATGATTGATGGGAACGTGTGCTGATTTCTGTGGCGCATCATCTCTGCTGCTTGCTGCTCTGCTGCCGCGAGATGGCTGCATCCTTGTCCAGGCAGGAGCAATACAGGGGCACCCTTTCCATATTTTTAGCTTTCCCAGGCGGACGGCCCGTCCCTCTCTAGCTGGAACCTGGACGCGGCCGCCTTGCACTTCAGCATTGGCGTTTGATGCTAATAAGCAGGCTGGACTGCCTGACAGCCACCAACACCCATCGACATACTCCTGGACTTCCTGGCCCATTCCAAGCCCTCAATCGTGTACTCGGGTGTCATGACACATCCTGCTACCTGTGTCTCCGCCCCCACGCTTCTGAGGACACCAGCCTACCCGTGCTTCCTTGCTCTGACCATGAGCATGAGCCCAACGTCACATGGCAGACAGCGAACCATTCCGATGGCTTTCTCGAATTCAGAAGCTATCGCGACGATCACCACTCCCTGTTGGCACCATTCCTTCAGCCCAGCCCCAGGATCCACCAGAGAAGGCACTGCTGAGCTCTTTTAGAAGCACTTCCGTGCCTCCACCCGCACATCCGAATCTCCGGGAAGGGAAGCCGACATCTGTCCATCACGGGCTTGCTGGTCCAAGTCCAGCCCACCCTGCTTTCCAGACGAGCGTAGCAGTGGAGTCCGGATCGTCCTCGAGCGATGACTCCAGCTCTACCAGCTACGAATCTTCGACATCCTTCAGCGGCTCTCATCTTCACATCGGAATTCCTTCCCCTGTCACAATCTCCCCAAGGTTTGATACAAGGACACACTACCCATCAGAAGCTGAAGACACCTTTTTATTCGACACACGAAGATACGATCCCTTGGAGGTCAGATGGAGGAATCTCGAAGCCAAGAGGGACGAGGCTCGAGAAATCCGGGCGGACATCCTGCGCTTAAGACGGAAGGCACAAAGAAGACGAGTGCGCAAAGACACTGCTGACAATATCTTCATGTCGTTCTTGCGGCCTCTTCTGGTGTGCGGTGCTGGCACGAACTTACTTGCTACGTCGCATGCTCGCTTGAGAGAGCTTTTCGACCGCATGCAAAAGGCACGGGACAAATGCCAAGACGTGGAAACTACCCTAGAATCACTGGAAGAGAAGCTGGGTCACGCGGAGGATCAAGTTGACTCTGCAGAAGAGTCACTCATCAATGAGCTCCGTCCGGGTGCCGAACTCACGAAAAAGTTGAACTTGAAACCTCCAGAGCCTCTGAAGCGCCGTCCCTCTGCTCCTCTCCCTCCTTTACTCCTCGGCATTGGTCCGGAGAGACCTGAGGACTTCCACCCTCTCTACAAAAAATTCATGTCGGCGGTCGGGTACCTCCAGCTCGCCGAGGAGCACCATCAAGATCTTCTCTTCCGAAAACAGTCTATCGACCGTGAACAGAATCACCTGAGGCTTGCTCAAGACTACTTTCCGACCGAGAGTAACAACAACAACAACAACAACAGCCAGCTCGAACCCCAGGATTTGACATTCCTCCGCGATTTCGATCTTCATATAAGGGAAAACCTCCTCGAGACAGGAAAACTTCGTGAAGAGGTGGAGCGGCTTCGACAAATGTGTCAGACTCGAGGTGTATTTCCCAAGCACGCGCCCCTACACGAGGCTTATAGATTCGAGCGGGACCTTGGTGACGACTTGCTTCTCAATTTCGGTCCAGCCGAAGGCAATGAGACTGGCCCGTTATTCACGTCTCGCTTCGCGGTCCTGCTCTACAGCCCCAACCACCTCATCGAGGACCCTCCTATCACAGCAAAGGCAGCTTTGAAGCGGGCCGTGAGCGTAAAGGATGGCGATCCTCTCTTTCCATTCAAGGCGGAAATGTTCGCCTCTGCCGCCAAAGAGTTCTTGATCGAGCACCTTGTCCAAGACGCCAACGAATCCGACAAGACCGACTTTATTAACCGCTGGCTACTGCACAGACTCAGGACTTCTGCCGTCGAAGTGGAGCTTCTTTACTCATTGTTTATCTCTTCGTCTTCCTTAACGATTCTCAACTTGGAAAAGTGGCAACAGGATGTTTTATTTTACTGGACGAGGGACGAGAAGGCACGGCTGCCACCTGAGCAGTATAGGGGCCCTGTCACAACAGAGTACACGCAAGGCCAAAGTGTGTCCACCGAATCATCTATCAAGTCCAACCTGCAAAGCAATCCACGCGGAAAGCCCTCCACGCCTGTACCTTCAACACCATGAAACTTTTCTGTTCTTGTTTTTTCCTCCTGAAAAGGAGGGGTTGTGGGGGGTATGTTTTACGACATGCCTTCACGATACGTTTTGCTGCCAACACACCCGAGTTTCGCACTCGGCAATGTGTCACGAGCAGGGACCTGCTCGACTACCTCGGAGAGGACACAATGTTTTGATACCCATGGACCGGCATTCTCTTCTATTTGTCAACATATACTCGTCAATTCCTCGCCAGCGAGCCGCTTGGGACTATTGTTGGATCGCAAAGCGTAAATCAAAAGCGTGGGAACCCATTCCATTTTTTTCTCCTTATTTGAGATACCCGGTCGTCATTTAGCATCACAGGCTCACGAGTACAGTCTTCGCTACACCATTTGTATTCTTATGGGAACATGTCTCGATTAGAGCATAGGGTGAGAACACCACACGTGATACACATGTATATTTAGATGGGCAGAATGTCACAGAAGGCATATATCACCTAGCATAATTCGCTTGGATCAATCCATGTTTCCGAGGTCCTACCCAAACCCCATCTTTCAAGTGTTGCTACCAGATATCAGTCACAGCACATACTCGACCTCATTCCTGGCCCGGCGACATCGAAAACAAACATTGGAAGCCGTATTTGCCTTGTGTACGACCGAGCGGAAAGATGTCCACCCATTTTCCCCATAAAGAGTACAAATGACCGCGCGGTGCGCGCTGCCCCAACCCATCACGGTTGCCTCGTTGCCCTCCGCGCGTGGTGGTAGTCGCACCATGCTGGGGGCCACAAAGCCAGCCGCCATTACACAAATCCAACCATAGGGGTGCTCATCTATCTCACACCGCAACCCGCCTCGCCAGCGAATGAGAAGCGTGGTGGGTGACACACAGAAGCGGGTCGCGTGGGTGAAGTCGCGCAGTGCCACCAACCTTCTCTTCTCCTCCCAATAGCCGCCGCCGTTTTGAGCCTCAATATTACCCCAAGGGAGAAACCGGGATCAGCCACAGGCCAATAATATCACGGTCAAGAAGTTGCCTGGTACCTCTTTTGGAAGGTTCTACATCACGAGGTTGGCTGGCGACCGAGGTCAGGCCATGACTGCTGCTGTACCCGGCTCCTGGGCTTGCTTGCAAGGGAGGCTGCTCGGTGTGGTTGACAGAGATGACAGCGCCTAGTTCCGAGGGTACAAGGGAATGGGATCAGTCAATTTCTACTCAACTTTCTGTCCAGGGTCGGACAGGAATGTGCAATATTCAGTGCTGTTGAGATGTCGCAATCTCCCCATCGACAGCGCTGAGTTGGGCTGTTCTGCCCCTTTCATCGTTTGTGAATCTTCTATTTAGGGTCGATCTAAATGAATTCGGATATTCGCACCGGCGAAAACGGAGGGTACACCGGTATATTCCCTCCGTTTTGCCGGTGCGAATATCCGATTTCGTTTGAACATTCCACAGTCGTGGAAACCTGTGTGTAGACGCCAAGTGGAATCAATGGATGTGCACATGCGTCTGAAGCTTCGCTTCTGGTTCAGGAACCCTGGGGGTGGGAGGGGGGGCACGGTCAAATGTCAGCCCCGCCATGCCCGTACACACTCAAAGTTGCCATGAACTTCTCATGCAGTACGGCTGAGCCACCTCACAGAATTATACGTGCCAGACGCTCGATCGGTGGGTTTTCAGCCAGGTCAGCTGTGTTGTATGTGAATACGCTGCCCCAACGACCCGCACAACCGCCATCACTTCTGAGAAATAGCTTACATCTCTACTTATAGTTTTGAAATTTTATCGCCGGACCCTGACAGGGTGTCATTGAGTAATATGTTCAATCAGCCGTCATTACGAGGCAAAAAGCCATAGTGGACTGGCCTTTTGAGGCGGGCCCGATCCCTGCATCAGACCCGGCAGTTGTGCAGGAGAGAAGCCAAACCAAGAATGTAGGTGTTGGCTTGTCCCTGAACATTTATATCCAAGAGATCTCCGAGAGATCCGAACGGTGGCCCTATGATGCCAAGCTTGATCCATGGATACCTGCGTGTAGTGGGCGTGTCCGCACGGTTAGGGTGGACCGCAGCACAGTCTTCTTGGGCCAGAGTACGAGAATATGGCAAAGGAGACGCATCTAGAAAACAAGAATCATACAGAAAGGTCATCTTGTGGGAGGTAAAGAGTGAATTCCTGTTCTATTTATCCGATGGCATCTAGTTCGCTGGTTGATGCAAGTCAACGGTCCACACATGACAATACTGGCGCTTGTTTGATATCGAGCCTAGACAAAACGTCTAGCACCCGTGGACGATCATCACGATTGCGATACTTGTTTCCAAAGATTCCTGCAACTCTTCAATAAGCCGAACCCCTTGCGCGCCTTCGACCGGAACAGTCGGCGTAGCCGCGATTTGAATGATGGTGTTCCGAAGAACTTTTCGTCAATGTCCTCTATCCCACATTGGATTGAGAACTTCTTCTCGAGTAAAGCTGTCGGCTCGTCAGCAACCCAGTGTCTTCCGAATGAGAGGATGAATGAGGGCAGTAGCCCGATGTTAGCTCTGAGAAAGCACATCAAGGAGATCAGTGACCCACCGGCATAGTCTCGCATCGCATCCCGCTCACCCTGTTCCGTGCTCCAACGCTTCGAGTTCCTGACAAGGGAATTCCCCGAAGGCGACGGCGAAGTAATTTCGGTCACAAGAGATGTCCCCATGGGACAAGACGGACCGGAGCAGCCGACTATCGAAGTGCGAAGACGTGGCAGAGTCGGCTTGCGCGAGAAATGCGGAGTGTCCACGGACACAGGTGCCTCGACCGGCCTGACGGCGTAGATCGTGGCGTCGACGAACCTGATATGCCTGCACGGGGAAATTGTCGGAGATGTGGAATCATCTTTCTTGCCGCAGTGGCCGGACGTCACGCTGGAGGGGGAGCTGCATTGGCCAGCCTCGGACAGAAGTGTGTCAGAACCCTCCTTGTCGCCATCCTATGAGCAGCAAACCCTGAGGGATGAGGCTCTGCTGGTTGCGTGGCTTTCCCCGTCTGCGCCAGGACTGAGTCTACCTGTCTGACGGGTAGAATCTGCCGCAACTACGCAGGAGCTCGTGGGCCCAGTCTCTCCGGCCAGAGATACCCATTCACCTGATGCAGGGAATAACGCGGCTCTTGGCGAGGCGTCGGGGGGCGTTGAGTCGGCCATTTTGCTGATGATTGGAGGAGTGGGTGGCTGGTCTGGCACAAGTGCGATGTACTTGAAGACTGGGGCACCCCTTAAAGGCAGATTTTGAAGAGTCAAGAAGTCTGCCGAAGGGCAGAAGCAATGGAAATATACTGTTGATTCGTGGAATCACCGATGATTTTGGAACTGGCCAGAAATGTTGTTGAAGAATGGCAAACAGTCGATGTCGGCTCGAACATGAATGTCGATGGCTCCAGGAGGTAACATGTCCCGGGGTATCCCAAATGCACACATAGCAGTTGCAAACCTCAGGCGACGAAGGCGCAACCGAGGCCCCTTTCAGCAGGACCAAGATGAGTAGGCAGTGGCAAGAACAACTATCTCAATGGCCAGCAGTTGCTGATGAGACTGGTAAGGGAAGAAACAGCTGCTACGCCAGGTGATTGATGCGGGGCGCTGAAAAGCATCGAGCCAGACGGTGACTTGTTTTGTGATCGGAAACATATCGCTCTCGACTTTCTCAACAGCTGTCTTACTTGTTGAGTATGACCTGGGTACACTTCCCTTACAGATTCAAATGTTGGTACAATATAGTGTTTATAGCTTGGATTCTACATTTTCGATCAGATGGCTTCTTCTTCCTATTCTTCATCGACCCTTCCCAGAGCCTGACCCATCTTGACCTTCTGCCCCCTCTCCACATTCCAGACCCACCCGCCCTTGTGCTTGCCGCTCTCATCCGCCTGCCCCAGCGGTGCCTCAAAGACCATCACGATGGTGCTTCCCAGCTGGAACCCTCCCATTTCCTCACCACGGCGCAGCGCGTGCCCCTGCAGCACGGGACTTGCCATCTCGTAGGCCGCCTCGGAGAAGCCAGTGTACGGCTCTCCTCGCGCAGCAGCCTCCTCGGCGGCCCTGTCGGCCTCGGTGTCCGTCGTCAGGCTGTTGGTCCGCAGCTCACGATCGAAGTTGATCTTGATCGACCCGACATTGGTTGCGCCGACGGGCACATACGAGAAGAACCCCCACCGCCATCTACCCAATAGCACCACTCGCTCGTTGAGCGTGAAGAGACCAGGAAGAGTACGTTGGAGGTATGGGGACACGCTGTACAACTCGCCAGCAAAGTGCCGTCGCCGCTCAACGACCCAGTTTGTGGGCGAGTGGAATCGGTGGTAGTCGCCAGGTGCGAGATAGATGACAGCGTAATAAAGCGAGGTGGGGTTTTCCTTGGACAAGAGATCATACCACGGCTTTTCGCCGAGGGCAAGATCCGCGCGGACTTCGGAAACAGATGTTGGTGAGGCACCAGTGGACTGATCCTCGGGACGGCCTTTCTGGTTCTGGGACATGGCGGGGCCGGTCAGTAGGTTCGGTAGGGTGTATGAGATGCCATTGACACGAGCGAACTCCTCGTCTTGCTTGACGATCTCGGCGTCTCTGTGCTTCTCTTCGGCTGCGATACCTTCCAAAGCGGGTGTACTAGTGCCGGACCTTATGCTTGGGGTCGGCGTGTTCTTGCCGAGCAAAGCATCGATACTGTAGGTCATACCCTTGACCTGCTCGATATCACCGCCCTGGATCTGGCCAAACTGCAGCACCTTGCCGTCTGAAGGCGAGAGCAGAGCGTTTGGGTTGGGATCCAAGGGACGGACACCAGGCTTGAGTGTGCGGTAGAAGAAGGCTGCTAGGTTGGGGTATACATGTAAATCAGGCTCGGAGACCTCGTCGAGGCTGAACAGTTGTCAGTCGCTTGGACTGGGCAGACCGCGGAGAAGAGCATAGACTCACTTGACGCCAAACACCCAAGAATACAGCTTGAAGCCAGGAACTCGAAAGTAGTAGGGAATGTCTACCTCGTTGAACCTTCCCCACAGCCTCGAGAGCGCCTTCAGAGGCAGGGTTGACATGACACGAACCTGCCATGGGCCCTCGGGTCTCACCCGAGGGCGCCTCTTGGGCTTCTTCTCGAAAGCTTCGTCCTCCTGCCTCTCTTTCTCGCGTGTATAGACCTTGTAGCCCTGCACGAGTCCCAGGAAGCCTATGCCAACGCCGACCGGGATGAAGTACCACTCGGTCTTAGATTTGCCCAATGCCATCCGTAATCTGGACGTGAACCTAGGCCGCTTCTGGGACTGCTGCGAATATGCGCGGCGACTGGCGGGGCCGAGTGCCGACTGGCGACTGGGAGAGATGTGCCTCGGCCTCACAGCTGTCTGGTGGAGAGCTTGCCGGCGAAAACAGGACGGACAGCGCAGGACGGCAGCAGACTCATCGAAGAGCCTACTTCTTGCGAGGCCGCTGCCGAGTGACCTTGACATTGAAGCCATCATGGCCCAGGAAGAACCGGCTCGACAGATCGAGTCGACACGCGGGTGGAGTTTTAAACAGGACGGAGAGAATCCTAGCTTATCGATATCGTTATGGGCAGGCCAGACCCATCGTATGATCGGGGGGCCTGGGTTTGCGGTGAAGGTCTTTGGCTGGGGATAGGCTGGGGAGACTGAAGAATATCAACAAAACACAGCCAGTCGTGTCGAGGTGATGAGCACTTGACAAACGGTGCCTGCCGAGGCGAGCTCCAGTGCGTGCAGCAAGCTCACCTGGAGGGCTGCTGGGCTGCTGGGCTGCTGGGCTGCTGCAGGGAGCTTGAACAGAATTTATGACGCAACATCCCGCAGCCAGACCGTCCAGTACTCCAGGCCAGGTCCTGGAATGGTCTGCCCCAGCCTGCCCAGCCCGCCTCACCGTCCGTGCCTTTCAGCACGTCAGGTTACCTACCTACCTAGGTACCAACCTACAGGACTGGTACCGAGCCGGTGGAAACGGTGGGCTGTCCAGGTGGGCTGCTGCTGGCTGTTTCAGGTACCTCGGCCCTTTAGGCCCGTACTCCATTTTGCCAGATGCACTCCAGGGCTGAGTGGAAACGTGGCATCGGACATACAGTCATTATTCAGGGCCCGGCAGGCAATCTGACATTGCGAATCGCTTCCTCTGGACTTGGCTCCACGTCTGCTCAGCCCAACACCCGCGCGCCCACACGCACTTAGAGCACGCATTACGGATGGATTGGATCGAGCGCCGAGATCATTTCTTCTCCTCTGGCTACGAACAAGCTGTCCTTTTACCTCCCCGGGCCGAGACATCATCAAGCCTCATCAAGAAGTAAAACCCCCGAAAATGCGATCCACTGCTTGCCGATGATCCAGCACTCTTCCGAATCCCGATCCATAACTCTGTGCACGAGCCTGGCAGCCTCACTTGGTCCGCCCTGGAACGCACTGGCGTGAGCAGGGTCTGGCTTCAAAGCTTGCCTGAAGTTCGCCATCAGTAATACCATTACATGCAATATCACACATACGATATTGTCCTACCTCGTCATCTCATCGATGCCAGTCGAGTCTAGGGAGTCGAACGACCTGATCACCTGCGAAGCCATTTACGATGGCCGAAGACATGCCCTCCTCGTCGAATGCCCCCTCTCCAGGGGACACTCCGCCGACTGTCAACATCTCGATTATCTCTCCGTCGCTCGCCGTCAATGCCCCGTTGAATTTTACTGGCCTCCCGGCCTCCACAACTGTCGGCCAGCTGAAGGAGAAGATCCGTGAAGCGTTGGATGCGAAGCCGGCCAACGAGCAACAACGCCTCATCCACCAGGGCAAGCTGCTGAACCGTGAGAGCGAGACTTTGTTGGATGTCTTTGGGGAGCAAAAGGCACTGAAACCCCCCCCCCCCCCCCCCATACTTACCCATCCTGAAGCACATCGAGCTGACAGGTCCTCTATAGCTTCGCGGCTCGGACCAGGTGGCCATTCACCTCGTCATCCGAGACTACGTCGACCCTCAGCACGCCTCCAGCCAGGGTGTTCCGCCCCGTGACCAGAGTCCTGCGCCGATTCCTCCTTCTCGCCCAAGCGCCCCGTCTGTCCTGAACTCCGCGGCCACGCCTCATCACCATCATCACCCTGGCCACCACCACCACCACCTCCCACCCCGGTTTGGAGGCCCAGCACCCCATGTTGGCCAACCTCACTTGTCCTTTCCCCCACACGGGCCGGGAATACCGGCGCCGGGGAGCCAAACAAGCGCACAGCTTCTTGCTCAACAGCAACAACTGATGCAACAATACCTCAACCAGCTGAATCAGCGACCAGCGGGACACCATGGCCAACAAGCAAGAGGATCTGTTGGTTTGCAGGGTGCGCCTGTGCCAGGCCAGGCGATCAACCCCCAGTTTTCGAATCATGGTCAGGGGAGAAACAGCCCTCGTCCAGAACATCACGGTTACGTGCGGGAAACTGTGGGGCCGAACGGTGAAGTCGTTCGCGTCACGATGAACTCTGCATTTATTGCTCCCAACGGGCAGGTCTTCCCGGTGAATTTCCAGAACCTACAGCACGGTAATGGAGGTGCTGCCGCATCGGCACCCGGCGGTCCGTTTTCGACGAACGACGTGCAGAACATTATTCGCAACGCTGATGCCAGCCAAGCAACATCCATGATGACCAACGCTATGCATCGGAGTGCGTCTGGCGCTTCTCTCGCAAACCTGAACTTGAATGGCCCGCGGCAACCGATCCAAACTCCCGGGGTCACAGTGCCTAGGAGGCCCGGGTCTACCGTTCCTCTGAGTAGGACTGCCACACCCGATACCACGAGGACTCCCAGTCATGGTAGCGTCTCAGCGCCTCCAGCGAACCCCGCCTTGAGAATGCCAACTCCAGCCCAGCCTGAGGTGTACATACTGAGCTCGCCACAAGGGCCCCGAGCCTTGCTAGTCAACAACCAGTCAGACTTATACTACACACCGGCACCACGATACGCTGTTCCTCCGGTAATACCCAATTTCACATCTGCGTGGCTTCAGCCGCCGGCGCCTCAACCGCCGGCGCCTCGACCGCACCAAGTTGTTTACGAATACGCAAACCACGGCGGAGGCCCACCGCGTCAAGTGGTCTACGAATACCCACAGCAAGCCGGCCAGCCGCAGCCTGCCGCCGCTGGAGCTGAACAGCACGCACCACAGGCGGGCAACGTTAGAGTGAACATCTTCCAGGGAGCAGCAGCACAGCAACAGGCCCAGCAGCAACAAGCTCAGGCGCGCCCTCTCGAACCAGGCGTCCCACAGTTTCACCCGGCCAATCCAGAGGGTGGGCTGGCAGGGGCACTACTCGCCGCGCTTTGGCCTCATCTATGGCTCTTGATCAGACTAGGCGTCTTTGTGTGGTGGTTCACCTCTTCCGATACGAGCTGGACGCGCTGGTTTACCATCATGTCTATCGCCACGGCTGTTTTCCTAATCAACACAGGTCTCCTTAATGGTGTGGCCAACAACGTCTTCAACCCGGTACGCCAGCATCTTGATGGACTCATCCCGCTCGCCCCCGGCGCGAATGCGGACCGCGAGGCAGGAGGCAACAACCCTCCAGCGGCAGACCAAGCAGCAGCTGGAGGCGGCGGTGATAATGACGGAGAACGACGACCACGACCTGGGCAGCCAGGTGGGCCGGATCCCGCGCAGGCTGCTGCGCGATTGATGGCCCAGCGACAACAGCAGAACGCGAACTGGTTCGTTGATCAGGTCCGTCGCCTCGAGCGAGCTGGCCTCCTTTTCCTGGCCAGCATCGCTCCAGGGGTTGCAGAGCGGCACATCGCGGCGCTGGAAGCCCAGGAACGGGCAGAGAGGGAACGGAGGGAGGCTGAAGAGCGCGCAGAGCGGGAACGCAGAGAGGCAGAGGAGCGCGCTGCCGCGGAAGTGATAGCTTCTGGGACCGATGGTGCTGCGGCGTCCAGCGAGACACAGAATGCAGACTCTGCGGGTGGCGTGGCTGGAAGAAACGAGCAGCAGCAGCAGCAGCAGCAACAGCCTCCCATCGCTGCGGCCTGAGGCCCATTTGGTCGTTTGACCAAAGAGAAGAGTTTTATTTCGAAGGTAAATTGTATTAGTATTGCGATTGTTATCAAGTTAGGAAGGGACGTCGAGATATCCTGCGCGAGCACAAGAGCGCGAGCCATTTAGCACGGAGTTCAAGGGCCAAAATGACAGACAGACAACCCATTTGCGGTACATGTTCTCGGACCAGGCAGTGTGTTTATTACATACCATAGATAATACCGAGCAACCAGGAATCCGATGGGCGTTTTATCAGTAATCATGTATTTCAAGCAAACGAGTGGACCAGTCTCCAGGTCGCCGCCAGCCTTTACCCCCCGGCCGGTCCGAAACCCCCGGTCCCTGTTGGCCGGCTGGAGAACCGAGCCTCGGTCCAATTCCCCGCAGAACGTCAGTAGTCCGGGGGATTTATATCCATCTACCTGTACCTCTTCACTTCACTTCACTTGACCATAACTACACATTAAACGCCTCCTGATCTCAATATTTTATCACTATCTGAACTACCCACCAATCTCCTTGCAGATTTTCAAAATACTCAGCAGCAAATCCAGGTTCGTACTAAGCATTCGATCCCGGGCCCACCGGCGTCACTGCATCCTCGTTACAGCGGGTCTCGGTCTCAGCCGGTAGACCTCGACTGACTTGAAGCAGCATAATCATCCAAAAGCTAAACTCTGTGCCGTCCAAGTCTCATTCTTTCCACCATGGAGGATATCAAGATCCAGGATTTCTCCTCGCTCTTCAGCGTCAAGGGAAAAGTCGCCGTTGTCACTGGCGGCTCGCGAGGACTGGGTTTGACAGCCGCCTCAGCGTGAGTCTTATGAAAGCACGGCATACATGATGAAATGTGCCACCAATTCGGAAGGAATACCAAACTATCAACAAGGAGAGCCTCACTGACACAACTAACCACCAGCCTCCTCCAGGCAGGCGCCTCCAAAGTCTTCATCACCTCCCGCAAGGCCAAGGCCTGCGACGAGGCCGTCGCCGCCCTCAACAAGCTCCCAAGCCTCTCCCCGGGCGCGCAGGCGATCTCGGTGCCGGCGGACAGCAGCACGGTGGACGGCGTGCAGGCCCTGGTGGACGGCGTGAAGCGGCACACGGCGCACGTGGACATCCTGCTGGCCAACGCGGGCGCCACGTGGGGCGAGGCCTTCGACACGCACCCGGACAGCGCCTTCGCCAAGGTCATGGACCTGAACGTGCGCGCCGTCTTCAACACGGTGCGCCTGTTCGCGCCCCTGCTGCAGAAGCGCGCCTCCGTGGCCGACCCGTCGCGCGTCGTCATCACGTCGTCCGTGGCAGGCCTGGGCGTGGGCACCCTCGGCGCCCAGGGCACGTACGGCTACAGCGCGTCCAAGGCGGGCGTGCTGCACCTGGGGCGCAACCTCGCCCTCGAGCTGGGGCCCCGCCACGTCACCGTCAACAGCATCTGCCCGGGCTTCTTCCCCACCAAGATGTCCAACGGCCTGATGGAGATGTCTGGCGGCGTCGAGAAGCTCGCGGCCGCGAACCCCATGAGGAGGCTGGGGCGGCCTGAGGATATCGCTGGCGCTATAGTGTATCTGTGCTCGAGGGCGGGGAGCCATGTCAACGGCGATGCCATTGAGATTGACGGAGGGGCATTGTGGCAGCGTGGTGAGCTCATTGCGCCGGCCGAGGCAAAATTGTAAGAAAGACGGTAAGAGGTGTAAGATGTTAGAAGCAAGGCACATATTGTGTTCCTCTCGTGCGATAATGTCAATCCTGTGCTCTAGTCAAATTTCAGATTCATTCAGTTCCCAGGTCTTTCTCTATGTGTATCTATTATGCAGATCGAGCCTTTCCTTTATCAAAAGCAACACAAGTAGCCTCCCGTTTTGCAGGGACCGGTGTGGCTTCTCAAGCCAATATCTGAGGAGACTGCGACAACGGGTTGCCCTAAATCTGGTCTCTCAAGCACAGATGTACCGCAGTCTCCGACAGTCAATCGAGTACAAGCTGGTCCGTCATTTCACCTGTGATGAACACTTGGGGTCATTGCCATGAACCTCTCCCGGCATCTTTCCCAGTCCACCATCTGTATAGCTTGAGAGGCCCTGATGAATTGTCTCTCAGTCCTCCTTCTTGCGCGCAAGACCCATTCTCAAGTGTTTGAGCAAGCCCGTCATCGATGCAATGCCAGAGCTCTCCACACAGTAATGCTCGTCACAAATGTCACTTCTCTTTCCAAGTCGCGTTGTCCGCCGCCACAACTGCGAAAGGTTTCGAGGTGTGCTGTCGTGTGACGTCCGTTCTGGAGGAACACAGAGGTCCGTGGGTGGCCCTCCGAGGCTTTCAGGTTCCCCCCGCCTGAAGGAGAAGCCGTGGTGACTGTGACACGCTTTCGCTGCCACGCTAGACGGCAGGCTTGCGCGCCACCCAAGCGGACGCGTGGTAGACGGTCTGAAGCATGGACTTGGGGTCCTGGATGTAGGGAGCCCGGATATTTGTCTCCCAGGCCTCGACCTTGAATCCGACCTTCTCGACCAGCGCCCTGACCTCGTCATCAGACAGCTCGAAGTTTCCAGGGTCAGCTATGCCCGTTGAGTTGTTGGGGTCGTGCTCCCCGTCACCATCGTCGTCGTGGCCATGGTTTCCCGGGGCCCTGTCCTCGAAGTGCCACAATAGGGGGCCGATATTGACTAGGATGCCGCCGGGCTTGAGGCAGTGGAAGATAGTGTCCAGGTAGCGAATCAGGTTGGGCGCCGTGTCGAGGAAGAAGACGGTCGCCACGGCGTCGTACTCAGCGCTGTGGTCGTCGTCACCATAGAGGCAGAGGAAATCCGACGCGCACATGGACATCGCCCCCACACCCTCCGTATTTGCGAGGACAGTAGCAGGGTGAATGTCCGGGACCTTGTAGCCTGTGAGATGGCGTTCCCTTGTAAGATGATTGGAGAAGGTATGAACCCATGGAAATATTGTGTGCTGTCCCGCTTCGCGACAGTTGTTTAGTATATAGGAAGACGCCAACAGTTGATGGTAAGAGATCTCGTTGCCCTCGGTCTCGCAGCCCTCCAGGCAAAGATCGAGGACCAGCCGGCCCAGGCCAGCCCCAGGGACGAGGACCTTGAGGTGTTGAACTTCCGGGTGTCTGCTCCGTTCGGCGGCCAGGGCTCGCTTGACGGGGCCGTAGCAGGCCTCCCTCTCCTTGGCTCCCTCCGCGGACCAGTCGCGGTAGAATTGGCGGATCGTGCTCCTGGATTTGTCAATGTCACCGTATTTGGCGACCCCGACCCACTCCTCTGGCATGGAGGGGAAGTCGCCCTCTGACGGAGTTTCCTTCACGGCCAGGCTCCTCAGCCCGTGCTTGACAATACCTCTGGCGAGCTCAGCGTTTGAGTCAATGGCGGCGTCGACCTTGTCAAGGGTCTCAAGGTAGTTGAATGGCGGGGCAGCCAACATTTTCCAGTGTGCCTCAGGGAGCGCGTAGAATGATTGGCGCCGCAGGTGGGTGCAGTTGAAGTGAGCCACCCTACCATACTGCCTGGGATGATGTGAGTTTCAAAAATTGTTGGGCTGAGGAGAAGCAGGTCGGGGTACAGGAGAAAAGTCACAAATAAATACAAATACAATAGAACTCCAAAGCAGAAAGACAAACAAACAAGTAGGCAGAACAGCCACGCGAAAGACACAATAACGATTGCAATACAGATGAGATTTGATACAAGCCAATGTCAGTTCTCTACATGTGAAAAGAGCAGACGTTGTGGCTGACCAGTCCTAAAGAAGCTCAGAGATGAGTAGGTGGTAGTGAGGGGCACTCACAGAAAAGAGTCGAGGGCACAGAAGATGACTCTTGCCTCCTCCTCGTCCGAGACTGTTTCCTCCAGGCCCTGCCAGTCACGCTCCTCTGCAGGCGCTTGGTCAGCCATAGTGTCTGTCTCTAGCGTGCTCGCAACCATTTGTTGGGGTTGTAAGGTTGCTTGGTTTTGCAGTGGACGAGTCGTGGTCGAGGACTTCTTGAGCCCGAGTCTGGGTCGTGCCCAAGCTCCCTAGGTGTGGTAGAGTAAGTCCGGCAGCGAAACCGGCGAGACAACACAGGCCTGGTCAGTCACGGAGCACTCGGGCTAGCACTGCTGAGATGCATTTTGAAGAAGAGGAAAAAATTGAGACAAAAGGATGAGGAGGGTGTCCAGGAGATGAAGAGCCAAGGAAAAGAAGAAGAGGAGGAAAAGCAGAAAAGAGAGAGCGTCTATGTCAGCACAGAACCAGACATATTCGCGTTCTTTTTATCTGCTTGTTGTTTTCCTTTGGTGACGATTTCCCCAGTGCGCAGGCCTGCGTATGTCGGCATGCTGCAGCTCAAGCCCAGTTGGCTTTGCTTAAAAAAGCAGGGGATGGAGAGCTGTCAGAGTGGGTCACACCCACTACAGGCCCCTGTGAGCTAGGGGCAGCCTGCAGGCAGGGGAGCTCACCTAGCAGCCTAGGTGCTATTTGTGCCCCTGGCCACTGCAAGCACCCAACCACCCTGACTCCGATCATAAGCCTGGACCGGGCCAAGAGGAATTGTGCCGAGATCATCGCCTTGGCTGTACACCTCAAGCAACCTTACCCATCCAGAAGAAAGTGTTTCGGCACATCAAGCCTAGAGATTCGTTGCTCCCATCAGGCTCTGGAACCTGCCGCGTGGTCTTGTTTCTCGTCGGCTGCAAGCCAAATCCCCGAATTGGTGTTAGCATTAGCATTGGCGATGGAGACCTTCCAGCTTTCCTTTCCCTTGCCGCGGTCCCTTGAGGCCCGGGTCTATGTCCACCTAACCATCCAGGCCAAATCCGTCATGATCTTCTTGACCACCGCGGCGGCAGATGAGCTTGGGACACCGCCTTCCATGGGCTCGTTCGTCTATGCCCTTCCAGATGTGAGTTGCTCTGTTGGTCGCCGTAAGGCGGAAACTTCCCACAGAATCCAGTGCTGATCGTACGCCGCGTGTTAGAAGCTCAACCCGGGCCAGCCGCTCTCCACCCCGTTGTACACGGCCGGGTCGTCGGAGGAGTTCACTACGCGGATGGCGAGACTGTTTGCAAAGAAGACTGAGCTGCCCGTCTACGTCGCAAGCTCCATGAGCTTCGCGAGCACCGGGCTGGGTGGCACTGTCGAGGAGGAGATGGAGGCGTTCAAGAGGGTCGTCGAGGTCGTCAGCGGGAAGCTGCAGGACGTGCGCAGCATCACAAACGGCGTGTCGGCCATGGCTGTCAGCAGCTCGTGAAGCGTGCTCATACCGAGCTGCTTGGCCTGTGCATACCCAGACCTCACAGAGTCGACGACCAGCGTGGGGCAGAATCATAGAGAATGTGATTCGACCCATATGTAATGGAAGGTTCTCCCGCCGAAGAGGGCTGGCCGCGCAGCTGGCGGGAAGGGAAAGCCAGGGCCAGGGCCTGTGCTACGTTCATTCGGCAAGCTCGACCCAGATACCTGCCACTGTGACACTCGCGGATCGTCAACGGGCAGCCAACACACTTGGCCAGGTGGCACAAACAGGACATGTGGACCCAGATCTCAATAAACGGGGCACAGAATATCCGATAGTGCAAGCACTTCCAGACACGAGGGACGAGATTTGTCGCAGGCCACCTGCGAGCTTGCCATGATACGGGACCTGACGGTTCGCCTGGACATGAAGGTGTCCGTTCTCTGTGTTTGTTGGAAGTCCTTGCGCGGCTACCATATCTGATGCATGCAACGAAGCACGAAGAATGGCACTACACCGAAAATCTCTTCAATAGATCAGGCTTGCTTTTAACATTAATGCTCTAATTTGTAGGGCTGTGAACCTAGCCGAGCAACGGAACTACTTAGGTAGGTAGTAAATACCTGTGTGACCTCGCCTGGGACACTCGCACCATCTCACATGGCTTAAAAGATTATCCACAAGAAAGACTACGAACCAAGTCTATCAGACCATATACCAACATACAGGGGTCCTGTGGGCACAGTATCGTGGAATATGCCGTTGAGAATGGAATGCAGAAGAGGCAGGAGATAGGGTCAGGCGGGAGCGGGAGATCACCTCATGGACTGGGATCTTGGTGTGTTACATCCCTGTGCAGGCTGGGGGTGGGTTCGACTGTCAAGCAGCGATGCCCTTTTCTGTGTGGAGCTTCACGAATACTGGTGAGAGAAGCAGTACGTAGTGATTAGTGAATGGGTCTTGGGTGGAAGGATGATGACATTGCTCAGGCGGCCGGCCGGTCTCAACCGAGCCGCACTGCTGACCGGTCTTGTAAGCCCACTGGCCACAGGCGGCGTGTACAGAGGAAACCCGGTCTGTTCGGCTGGCAGGACGATTCCTGACCCTCTCTCGACACTCAATCGCCGGAATTGGCCCCCAAAGTCGCGGGTAGGAGAGTGGGAGAAGAAACAGGTAGGAAAGGGGCCGTTTCCGCTCGAGTCACGTATAGCCAGAAATAAGCCCCTCCCAGCCTGCCTCGGCCTCTTTGTTTGGTGGACTTCACTACATGTCAGTCGGTAGGCTACGATTGCTGGGTTGCACACGCAGGTGGCACAACCTAGTGGCTGTTGGGCTCGTGAAGCCCGTCCACAACGTCGACTGTGCTACCAGAAAGATAGTCAGCAGGAAAGCTGGGAAGTGGATTGCTGTGACACAGCTCACAAGAGGACGATGCAAGGACGTTGGGATGCTACGTCAGGCTGGTAGGCCGGTGGAGAGGGGCCGGATTTTCAGGGTATTTCAACGGGCAGCGGTGGTTCGGCCAAAGTTGAAGAAAAAGATGAGGAGGGTGGTGTGGTGCTGACGGACTCAGTGATTGTACAGACAGACGTCACTGTGTCCCAACATGCTCCTTTGAGATTGAAGATGGGGTTTAAGATGGGGCCTCAAAGGGACCAGGCCGAGTTTTGGTCAGAGCAGGACTTGGGAGGACAGATCCGTGGAGCCCCAAGACCGGGAGTCAAAACAGGCCAGGCCAGGCCAGGCCAAGACAAAGAGACTTGGAGAAGACGGGGAAGAAGAAGAGTTAAATCTTCAAGTGGGAGATAGTCCGTTTTGGAAGGCAGGTCTGCTGCACACATCGTACGGTACATACTGTACACACACGTGCAGTAGAAGCACACCGCACCCGGACAGGCCAGGCCGGACAGGATAGATGGGCACATCAAGTCTGAGGGGGGGAGAGGAGTCGTCCTGCGAGTGCCAAACCAACCTCCCTGTCTTATCGATAAGGCTGGCCCCAGACGACCGACCCACTTAGAATTCTTTGCCATCTATTTCCATCCAAGCTCTTGCAGGCTGGCCGGCTGAATGGGGGTCGGACCCAATGGAGTGCAAGGTTTGCAGCATGTCGCGAGTAAAAAAAAGAGAGAGAGAAAAAAGTTTTAGTAGCACTCACTGGGACTGCCGACCACAGACTCCATCCAAGGCCAGCAGGTCAGGAATCCGCTGACCAGCTGGCCCCTTCTAAACTTGGACACCTCCTGGTATGTAACAGACAGACCCTGGGCAGGTACCGTGGGCCGGCAAGAGTGTTGTACTGTATTTGTATGTACCTGCCTTAATGAATACATGCGCCCATGCCAAAAAAAACCCACAATCACATCGAGCTCAATAGAGAGGCGGGCTATGCAAATAGTTCACATTCACAAGCCTACTCCTCCCTGAATAAGCAGTGTAAAGGGTGCACTGGCTGCTGCTCATTGTATATTGTCTTTTGTTGTTGAACTACGCTCTGCCTACAAACCGTCCTCGGGTGTTGTCTTGAATGAACAGGCTGTGCCTTTCCCTTCCGGTGCTGCAAAGAAGCTGCAGGCGGTCTCTCAGACCCGTGATCCACTAACAAGCCAAACCTTACCCCACCACCACGACCACCACCACTCCCACTCCCACTAGCTGCTCCCGCTTCTGCTACCACTCCCACCACTGCACCTGGGCAGACTGATGCGCTCCTCCTGCCGACAGTCCACCCCGTTCCAGTCTCTTGCCCTCTCTACCATCCCAACACTCTCGACAGCCCTGCCTTTCCCACCTGCGACGACGATAGAAGAGCCTGCCGCCCTCCCCATTCCGCAGCCCACCGCCAGCTAGCTGTCTTGGAGGAGGTGCCTGCTGAACACCCGCCCTCATCATGGCGTGGCAACCGTCCCCAGAGTCTCTCCAGACTCTGGCCGTTTACCTCAAGGACTCCCTCAGCGGCTTCGACAAGAATGCCCAGAAAAAGGCAGAGGTCGTAAGTCGCCTGGATCTTCCCTGCTCGAGTCGCACTCTTGCGCGATTGCAGCCAGAAAAGCAGCCCTGCTGACCTGCCCCCCAGATGCTGTCGCAAGCCAGGAACTCCCCAGACTTCAACAACTATCTTGCCTATATTTTCTCCAGCTCCCAGCTGCCCCAGGGCCTCAACTTCTCCGAAAATGACTACAGCCTCGTCCGCTCCGCCGCGGCGGTCATGCTCAAGAACAATGTCAAGCTCCACTTCAAGCAGATCGACGAGTCCTCATTGAACCTCATCAAGTTGGCTGTCCCCATGGGCATCCAGGACAAAGCCACCCAGATCCGCAGCTATGCCGGAAACATTGCGACGGAGCTCATCAACCGGGTTGGCATCTACGGCTGGCCCGAATTCCTGCCCGAGCTGCTCAAGCTGATTGGGAACGAGTCTGGTCAGGTTTCCCCCGAGGGCCAGGAGGGTGCCATGGCTGCAATGGCCAAGATCTGTGAGGACAACGCGAAAATGCTGCAGCGCGAGCAGAACGGCCAGAGGCCGCTGAATTATCTGTTGCCAAAGTTCATCGAGGCAACAAAAAGCCCTCTGCCCAAGGTGCGGGCCCAGGCACTTACTGCCATCAACGTCTTCACCCCGCGCAAATCTCAGGCTATGCTCAACTGCATAGATGAACTTCTCCAGCACTTGTTCGTGCTGGCCAACGACTCCAGCGAGGACGTGCGACGCCAAGTCTGCCGTTGCTTTGTGCAGCTGGTCGATACCAGGCCCGACAAGCTCGTGCCCCACATCAGTGGATTGGTGGACTACATCATTACACAGCAGAAGAGCGAGGAGGAGGAGCTGGCCTGTGAGGCTGCTGAATTTTGGCTCGCGGTTGGCGAACACGAGAATCTTTGGCAGGCCTTGGGCCCTTATATCCAGAAGATCATCCCTGTGCTTCTAGAATCCATGGTCTACAGCGGCGAGGACATTGCTCTGTTGGGTGGTGCATCAGATGATGAGGATGAGGAGGACCGCGTCGAAGACATCAAGCCTCAATTCGCACAGGGCAAGGGGGCACGCAAAGTTGGCGCCCAGCAGTCCGCCGACCAAGCGGAAAACGGCAATGCATACCAGAAGCTTGCCAATATGGACGATAATCTGGAGGAAGGCGAGATCGATGAGCTCGACGAGGACGGCGATGAGAACCCCGACGAGCGATGGACATTGCGCAAGTGCTCCGCGGCCGCCCTGGACGTTTTTGCCCGCGACTTCAGGGACCCAGTCTTCGAGTGCATCCTCCCATACCTGACAACACATCTGAAGCATGAAGAGTGGCCGCGCCGCGAGGCCGCAGTTCTTGCACTGGGCGCAGTCGCCGAGGGCTGCATACAGGTTGTCATACCCCATCTGCCGGATCTGGTGACATACCTGATCTCACTGCTGAACGACCCAGAACCTGTCGTGAGGCAGATCACATGTTGGACACTTGGCCGCTACTCGTCGTGGGCTGCCAATCTCAAGGAACCTGCTCAAATTCAGTCCTACTTTGTTCCTATGATGGAGGGTATCCTACACAAGATGCTCGACCCGAACAAAAAGGTGCAGGAGGCTGGTGCCTCTGCGATGGCCAACCTGGAGGAGAAAGCCGGCAAAGTCCTGGAGCCATACACGGGACCAATCATCCAGCAATACATCCGTTGTTTTGCGAAATACAAGGACAAGAATATGTACATCCTCTACGACTGCGTACAGACTCTTGCGGAGAACGTCGGGCCTGTCTTGGCACTGCCCCAGCACGCTGGTCAGCTGATGCCTGCGCTGATCGACCGATGGCAAAAGGTGACGGACGAGTCGAGGGAGATATTCCCACTCCTCGAATGCTTCTCATACGTCGCTATGGCTATGAGAGACGAGTTCGCCCCATACGCACATCCCATTTTCAGGCGCTGCGTGACCATCATCCATCAGAACCTCGAACAGACAATGGCAGCAAAGACCAATCACAACTACGATCAACCAGACAAGGACTTCCTTGTCACAAGCCTCGATCTTCTCAGTGCGATTATCCAGTGTCTCGAGGACAACAAGGCGCAAGAGCTGGTCAAGGATGCACAGCCTGCATTTTTCGAACTGCTAAATCTCTGCATGGGTGATCCCGCAGATGAGGTTCGCCAGTCAGCATATGCTCTGCTTGGCGATTGTGCTAAATACGTCTACCCTCAACTGCAAACCCATCTACCATCAATATTCCCCATCTTGTTACGACAACTAGACTTCGACAACATTGTTGACGAAGAAATCGATGGCTACTTCAGCGTTATTAACAATGCTTGCTGGAGTGCGGGCGAGATCGCCATCCAGCACGGCAAGGGTATGGCGCCATTTGTGCCTGACCTCATGGAGCGCCTAGTGCAGATAATGGCAAACCCAACGATCCCGATCAGTGTCAACGAGAACGCTGCCATTGCGCTGGGTAGGCTGGGACTGCAGAACGCAGAGGCCCTGGCGCCGCATTTGTCAACGTTTGCGGACGAGTTCCTGAGCGCGATGGTCGAGCTGGACTGCACGGACGAGAAAGCCAGTGCCCTTAAGGGGTTCACGATGATTGTCGGACAAAATCCGCAGGCCATGGAGAAGAGTCTGCTGCAGTACTTCTTGTGCATCGCACGGTACAATACTCGACCGCCAAGTGACATCAACAAGGAGTTGCACGAACTCTTCCAGAACGTAAGTCACCTTTGTATGCATGTCTGCAAACCTCATTGTGCTGACATTATTCATAGATCATCAATGTGTACAGGCAGATGATCCCACAATTCGACCAGTTTACCAACCAGATGCCAGCCGAGGAGAAGGATGCACTGAAATCCAAGTTTGGGCTGTGATCTTGGCTTCTCGCCGAATTTGACTTGACAGACTTTTCAATGAGATTATACTATGAATCAAATGAGGGGATCTGGACAGCTATGATCAAGCTGGAAACCAAGTGCCGCTGTCACATGTCTTGTTGAGTAGACGAAGGTCTCGAGTTGGCGGGGAAGCCATTGTGACGAGGATGAAGTGGCCGGATGGCCGCGCTCAGATTGATAGAGGATGACGACTCGTCTACATGAAAATGAGTAAGGGCTGGCGGCCAAGGATGACACAACCAGACAATGAAGAACTTGAAATGAGGGGAGTTCTGGGTGGAACAGCGGGAGCGACGACGAATTGCAGATACGAATTTGACGGACGGAATGCGTCAACGACGCAATAGACCTCACGCGGGATGAAAGGCGCAGGCAACCCAATCCAAGGCTCAAGCCGTCAGTGGGTTGGTTACCAGAACGAAAATGATGGATGGATGTGCTACTACTTGCTCTGGGGGGGGGGGGCGGTCGGCTATTTGCCAGAGGGTCGGGGAAGGTTGACATCGTCCTCTGATTGTTCATAGTGTCAAGCAAGGCGCTTGTGGGTTGAAGCCTACCTGCCCAGGTAGGAGGTTGTGCGGGGGGGGGGGCCGTGGTTGCTTATAGTACGGCGAACAATCTGTGTCCACATGTGACACCCGGGTGACAGTTGCAATAGCAAAGCAGAACCAAAAACAGCTTTTAGATAGTCTCGTAGATAGATACCGGTGATACACATCATCATCATCATCAGTTCTTTGCCAATTACTTGCTTGTAGCAAGCTAGACGGAGTATGAAGATTGCCAGGTATGTAGATTTTCATGTATGAAAACCAGTGACCGGAACACAACGTAGCTTGGAATTGAGACCCGTTCTAGGCGTTATAATCTAGTGGAAGTCATGAAGCGTGGGGATTCAAGACGATAAATGCAAGGACCAGGAAAGACAAGTATGTCATGCCGTCTAAGACCACACAAGCATCTGCCCACTCACTCCGTCACCAATTACCCACAGCCAGACTCTTTGGATCAGAACAGCCACGGATACAACCACGGGACCCAAGTACACATTATATTCCTAAGCAGCACCGGCCCGCTGGACCACTCGACGCGGGCCTTCTCCCTCGACAGCACGCTTACGCTCCCGCCGGCCCAGCGCGCGGCGCCCTCGTCGGCGCACTGCACCATGCCGCCCGCGACGTCGAGGAAGCTCACGAAGGTCTGCGACCCCTCGGTGGAGAGCACGTGGCCGCGGCGCGCGTCGGTCGAGATCCCGCCCGGCTTGACGAAGACGGCGTCGACCCAGCCTGACCGCTCGCGCAGGTACCGCTCCGCCGCGATCAGGTCCGTGTACACCCACCGGTTCGCCGCGAAGAGGAACCGCCGCGCCGCCCAGGGGATGTCGCCGCAGAAGCGCGCCTCGTCCGTCTCGGCCGAGGAGAGCATCACCAGCAAGGGGAGAGAGGTTTTTATGTTTGCCGGCGTGCCTGATTTCTCCCCTTGAACTTGTGTGGACTGCTGCTGCTGTTGTTGTTCCTCCCGCAGGTTCTCGAGGGCTGCCACAACGGCCTCGGCTTGGTCGCGCGCGATGCGCAGGTGCGGCTTGTTGCCCGGGGAGGCGACGCACAGGAAAACAGCGCTCGTACCACGGATGCAGTCCGTCAGGAGCGTGGTGTCTGAGATCTGCCCCTCGAAGACCTTCACCATGGAAGATGAAGACTTCGCCGCGACGATGTCCGGGAACATGCGCTCGAGTTTGGGCTGGGACCGCACGAGGCACTTGATGTTCACGTCTGGCCGCTCCGAGGCGAGGACCCGCAGGACTGAGCCGCCTGTCTGGCCTGTTGCGCCGAGGATGGCGTAGGTTGGTGGCATCGTGGGATAGGCGTGTGGGTGGGCGCTTGGTTGTTCCTCTATTTGAGGGCGGTGCTGCTGTTCATCAAAGGTGTAGTAGATCTTTCAGAACAAACTGTGCTGTGTGTCGGATTATATCAAAAATGTAATTGTGGGATCGTGTTGCATTCAACAACAGACTCGAAGATGTTGTTATATACTTGCCTGATTCGGTCATTATCATCTTAGACAATAGGTTTGAAGACCGGCCGGGTCCACCACGGCGATTGAGACAGTCCGAGTGACGAGCAAACCTTAAACACCGGGCATTCGCCGCATCGTGTCCGTTATTTGCCCGATCCGAGAGTCTGCGTCACGGCCTGCTCCTTGGTGTGATTTATGTTTCTGTGGTGTGCGCATACTGAAGACGGCACTCTAATCGTAGACGTCACGGCGCATGCTTCCAACGGGCCGCCCTCCTGCAGTCGATTAGGTTGCGGGTGCCGCCTAGGGGAGCACTAGTAAGAACCGGCATGCTGGTTATCAAGGATATATACGTCAAGGTAGGAGTTAGCACTAGGTAGTAATGTTCTGCGACCTCTACTCAGGCCCTCGGACCTATTTATGTCCGAATCCATCCGTGGTGTGTCAAGTGTAGACTTTTGAGACTCGCGCACGTTTAGCTCGATCACGCTTGCGAACAGCATCAAGGACAGATGGAAGAGAGCTCTATCTGGCAGTATGTGTGGTTTCATACACAGAAATTACAAGACGAGAGTGGTGATTTTGTATACTTCAACACAGCCAAGACAGGTAAGCTACAGCTTCGCCATAGTCCCCGACTCATCTCCCGCCTGGGCCCCCTTCTTCGGACCCGTAGCCACCCTCGCCTCGAACTCGGCCCACTGGCTGCAGTACAACCAGATAATGGCTGGCCGGCCTATCCATCCCCCAGTATATACATAGCGCTTCCCATCATCCTCCTCCTCAGCGCCACCTTCACTCATCCAGTCCGCCCCGTGCACTAGCACGCCGGCTCTCTGCGCTTCGTCCTCCTCCGGGACGAGGCCATCATCCCGCTCCGGGTCCTCAACGTAAACGCGAGGTGGCCGCCCGTCTCCATACAGGAACCTACCCAGTCCCGCGATAAGATCCCCCTTCGTGACACCCGCGGTGTTCTCGAGCCTGATGCTGGGCTCGACCTCGGGCAGGCAGCAGGGGCACGACGGCTCGGCCTCCGGGCCTTGGGCGAACACGTTGAACCAGAACGCCGTGCTGGGCGGCGAGGTGAGCTGTTCCGGGATGGTTTCATCGGACGTGACCCTCTCGTGCAGCCGCGCGAAGACGCCCCGCCAGTAGCTCTGGAACGCGCCCGGCGAGGCGGCGTCGAAGGGTGGGCTAGAGGGGAAGGCGTCGCGGGTGGCGTCGAGAACGGCGTCGACTGCCTCGTGCCATGCCTCGACCACGGGCGTTTCTGAGTCTGCGGAGGAGGAGGAGTCCACCATCCCCGCGTCTTCCCCGCTACTGTCCGGCTGCGGCGTCTGCTCGGCTTGGGCCACGGCTGGGTCTCGAGGGCTCATGGCGTTTGAAGGTTGGTTATGCGGCCCGCTGAGTGTCGCGTGACCTGCGAGACCTAGATATCGGTAAGGCCTCGCATTTATAGAGCTTTGGGGGCACCGTATACTCCATGGCCGTTGGCCTCGCGTGATGTTGGGTCGGGTGTGCCTAGCCAGCGCCCAGGTCAGCCTGCGGCGCAGCGCCATGTTTTCATGGTTGTAAGGTGGACATCCTCTGGTGGACCCCATGTATGGCGTTTGGCCTCACCGGGTCCATGGTCTACCAACCGTATGTGCAACGACGCACGCTTGCGTCAGGGGTGGCAGCTCCAATGAGCAGAGTGACCTAGGCTTACACATCCTTGTTTAAGTTAGACGCCAAGTCACCTTAAGGCTGAGCCATCAACTACGTACGTTGACAGTTGATCTGACCTTGCTGCATAACATATTGGAAAATATTTGGTATATAGTCATCCTCTGCGCGCCGAGCAATGCAAACGACACAACGAAGACTCTAGGTCTAGGCATCTAAGCCCTCTAGCCTGATCTTCTTGTATTTCTTCCTCCCTTAAATGTTCCCCGCCTTCTCTTTAATCGAACATCTAAGTGGCGTATAACCCTCGAAAACGAGGCTCGGTACTTCTCTAAGCACCGAAGGACTTGAACTTGGACTCGATGGGCGCGTACGTCTTCTCGCCAGCGGCGCCAGTCTTGCCGCCGAAGACGAGCTGAGCCTGCAGCTTCCAGCTAGCGGGGACCTTCCACTCGGCGGCGACGCGGTTGTCGATCAGGGGGTTGTAGTGCTGCAGGTTGGCGCCGAGCCCCTCGGCCTCGAGGGCGGTCCACACAGAGAACTGCAGCATGGCGTCCGAGTGCGCGGCCCACGTGGGGAAGCGGTCGGCGTACAGGGCGAACTTCTCCTGCATGCCGTTGACGACATCCTGGTCTTCGAAGAAGAGGACCTGTTTTGAGAGAGGTGTGATGGTCAGCTAGGGAGTTGTACAAAACGGTTGGTCGTTGGGAGTACGAGTTGCGAGTTGGGGATTGAGAGGCTGTTGGGTGTAGCACGTACAGAGCCGGCGGCGCCCTTGAACATGCCCATCTTGCCGGCGGTGCCCTCCCACTGATCCGCGGGAACGATGGGCTTGAGGATCTCGGTGGTGATGTCCCACAGCTTCTCGTGGTCGGCGCCGAACAGGACGATGACGCGGTTGGACTGGGAGTTGAAGGAGGAGGGCACCTCCTGCAGCAGGGCCTTGACGATCTCCTGGATCTTGTCGGGCTGGATGGAGAGGTCCTTTGACAGCGGGTAGTAGGACCGGCGGTTCTTGGCGAGCTCGATGAGTTGCTGGGCGGAGGCCATCTTGACGGGCGAGGTGGTGGAAAAGAGGCGGGGTGGTGGGGTTGTTGTCCGGCGGGTTGTGAGTGGGTTGGTAGCTGCTGCTGCTGGTCTTGAGAAGGTGGTGGTGGTGATAGAAGAAGTGGTGATGGTTCTGAGAGGAGAGGGGCAAGATCTCGTGAGGAAGCTGGCCCTATTCATATTCTCGCGGCTCGTAACTTGATGACCAACGGCTGACGAAGAGGGGTCCTTGTTCTGGAGCTCTGGGAGGGTCCCGCCCGCATAGATGCGCTATATACGGTCTGGTAGATTCTCTTATGAGTTGTTACGGTATCGGCGCAGGAAGATGGGTCTGGATCTGGGTCTCGGGCCCGAGAGTCTGTTCTCTCTTATGCGCCAGCCTGCCGCTTTCCCAACCCGGAGCGGATTGGAAGGCTACAGGCACATGTAAGTAACCTAGTCTTGCCTATTGCCTCTTAGTAATGCTGCACAAGCAGCCAATCTCCTACAGATCACATCCCATAAGCCGTAGAAGTACGGGCGACGAACGCAGGTACAGCATGCATCCAGCCTCGGACCTACGGATTTACACCCCACCAAGCAGAGACAGCTCGACGAGAGGTCCCCGTTGTGTCATTGCTGGGTCCAAATCTAGCTCCAGGGGTACGAGGACAAGGGCGATCAGGTGATTGGCCGACGCCGCGATTTCGAAGCGATTGGAAATCCACGTTTGCGGTAGAGGATGCAGATGACTAAGGATTTGAAACCAGCTGCCGAAGAACAAACCCCCACCCCACCTGTCCAAGGTAGGGGCATTGCATCATGCCCGTTCTCGGTACATACATCTATAAGCCTTTAATGAATCCTATCTATTAGATAGACAGTAGATTGGGCGTGCAACCCGACCAGCCCCTCCACGGAACGACAGGCTCATTCCGTGACTTGCAACCCCGTTCCGACGAGGTGGATCCGCGGGGCAGTCGACACGAATACGCGTTTGGGGCTTCAAATGTTACATACACTGTACGAGCTTAGCTGGCTCGTCGACGTTTTTCCACCGACTTCTGCCCATGAGTCGCCACCGCATCAACCCCTCTCCCCAGCCAAAGTCAGTATCGTACCATGCAGCATTTCACTGACAATTACGTCCGCAAGAAAACTTTGTCGTGAAGAAAATGGAACGATCGGCCGGGTCCTGCTCTCATGCAAGAAGGGACGGCGGCATGCTTGATCTGTCGTAGTCATGCGTGCACCTGCAACTCTGAGCTCATGTTGACTTCGACGAGGGTTGGAATTGCTAGTAGCGGCACTTCAGGGCTGACAGTTCCAGATCCTTCGAGGATGTGGACTATCTTAAGCTTATCTGGTGATGATAACGTGGCTTGCCTTCCTGTAGCGATTGATCAATCAGATCACCCTGTTCTTCGTCTTGAGGCAGGATCCGCACCCAGGGTGGTGGTTGCGCCCCACCATCCCACCTGCAAACCTGGCAGCAACGGGCACGACAGTGGTGTGCTTTGGGACTTGGTCAAACATGATCGACGAACCAGTGACTTATGTTGGAATATGTTTCAATCTCCTATTGAATGAGGTTGACGAGCCTCTGTGATATATACCTAGGTAGATAGATATACGCGTATGTGTGTAGACAGCTCAAGCTAGGTCTAGAAGCAAGAAGCCCATGCGTGCGAAAAAGAAACAACAAGCTCCTATGTAACGCCGGTGAGTCCAGCATCCAGTGATGCGGCCACTTCTTTTCCTCTTCCCAAACCCAAGTCCGTGAGGTCCTTGTGTGAATGATCCCATTTTGTTTTGCCCCTGAAACGGAATAATCAAAACGAGAGAGAAAATGAAAACCCAAACACCGTGGATAAATCCTTGCGCCAATGACCCGTGTCTAATAATGAGTCTCTCCTTACCCATCAAGCGCCCATAACAGAGAGACAGGGAGAAGGCGCGTGTCCGCGCCCAAATGTGCTTTGCTTGGTATGCCCGCACCACATTACCACGTCTCGGCAATGTACTGGCCGACCTGCTTCTTCAGGTCCCAATACTTCTTGGCCTCCTCCCGGCCCAGGTTGCCCTTGCGCATGGCCACCTCGACGAGCGACTCCTCGACGCCCTCGCCCATGCCCTTGCTGCTTCCGCAGACGAAGACGCGTCCGTCGACGGCGTTGATGACGTACCATACCAGGTCGGCCTGGTTGATGACCTCCTCCTGCACGTAGCGGCCCTCGCCAACCCGACTCTCCACAACGCGCTTCACCTCGTCCTCGTGGACCCCCCACTCGCCGCTGTAGATCTCGTCCACGAGCGAGTCGCGGATGCCCTGAAGCACCCACACCTTGTTGGCGCAGTTGGCCGTCTTGAGCCGCCGCTGCACGAAACCCCGGAACGGCGCGATGCCCACGCCGGCCCCGATAAGGAGCATGGGCCCGTCCGACACGAACTTCTTGGCCAGCGGGTTCGCCATCAGGCCCTTGAACATGGGGACGTAGACCTGTGGGTTCTTCTCTCCCCTGGCCTCCGCTTCGATGAACTTGAGCGCCTGCCGCTGGAAAAAGCCCGAGCCAACACCCGTTCTTGATCCCTTTCTCCAGTCAGCGGACTCATGAACCGTGACTGCGATTTCGATCAGACGGTGTGTCTTGCCATCCCGGGTCTTGTTCGAGTCATGGGGGTCGTTGGACAGGGAATAGAAGCGAGGCATCAGCGGTTGGAGCTGGCAGAGGAGCGCGTCCACGGGCGGCTTGGAGCTGGGGAACGCGTGCAGGAGCTGGGAGAGGGAGGTGTGGGGTCCCGTCCGGAAGTCGCAGAAGGTCCCTTGGCCCTCGGCGGAGCACAGGTACATGAGGATCTTGCGCTCATTGTTTTCGGTTGCGTGCTCGGCCAGGACGCGCAGCAGCTGTTTCGTAGGTGGATAGGACTGGATATCGGAGCACCAGGTCAGAAGGTCGCGACGCGTCGTGACCAGCTGCCGGGCCTGGTCCTCGCCCCATACAGTGGGCCAGCGACCCTTTGTCGTCCGCAACTTGACAGGCTTGTCCCGCAGGAATCTTGGCACCATGAGTGTCTCGAGAATCTCGTCGACGTCGGTTTCGTCGTTGGGTGCAGATATACCAATGGCTCCTCCAACCTTGAAGTCGACACCTTCTTCGTCTGGGTAGTTGGTGATATCAATGTCGAAGTGGAAGGTCCTCTTCTCGGCGCCCAGCCGTGTCAACTCGCGTGCCTTGTACAGACGAGCTGGAAACACGTGGTGTGGGGGGTGGGGCTGGACGAAGCTGGGAGGCTGGATGGTGGTGTCAAGTTCTTCGAGAGAAAGTTGTTGCAGAGTCTTCTGTGTGCTCTGCACTAGGGCGTCGCTAACTCCATCGCTGCCCTCGGTGCCGTGAGAAGCAGTTGTCGGGGCGGGTGATGGTACGTCGGATGGACGTCGCAATGGCTCCAAGAAGGCCGTCTGCTCCGGCAGGTCGACGACATTGCTCAATACGGTTGGTATCTCGTCGATCTTAAGACAGAGTGACCGAAAGGCATCGTTGTCGGGGTGTTGGACCTTTTCCACCTGGATTCCAGTCTTCTTCGCGCTAGTGCTCATACAGCAGCCTCCGCCACAACATCGTGCAGCTAGCTGAGCGGTCGATTCTCCTGTGATGCGCTGAACATCGGCAGCGCTCTGAGCAATGAGGCGCGTAGAGGCGCGTCTGCGCCTGGGCTCGGTGGTGGGATTGGTCTCGTCCACATCTTGCTCTTCCGCGGACTGTTCCGAGAAAGTAAGAGAGGGCGCAATGGAAGGTGCCTTGGGGCCTGTGGGCTCCTCGGGCGCACAGCAGTTGCCAGACTCAGCCATGATCCGGGCAGTCTGCGAGTGCATCATGGTGGGCATCATATTGGCTGCCGTAGAGGGTGTGACGGTGGTAGACGAGGGGTTCGAACTGAGCCCACTGGTTGGTGGGTAGAGACGGCTGTGGGATGGTTGTGACTGGCGCAGATATGAATGTGTGGGCGTGGGCGGTGATGATGTTGGATATCGGGTGTTAGTCTGTCGAATGCATAACCGTCCTTGTGGAGATGTGAGCCTTAAAATATCAGACGGTCGAGCCACGGTCGCTGTGATTGGTATGCGGCGTGTATAAAATAAGAGTAATCAGGGCTGAGAGATGATTTGAGATTGTGAGAAATCAAAGCAAGCGCTTGACTTGCTTGGGCTTGCAGAAGATGCAGCACAGTATTCAAACAATAAGGACAGGCCGCAGTCCAGGTAATATGTAGTTGCTTGGTCAGGAATTGGACCAGGCTCGGGTGGTGAAGGGGGTAAATGACTGTGGACTGGTGTTGGGGTGTTTGTGACCGAGGTTGGGGTGGAAGACGGACCTTTTTGGTTTTCTTGGACGCCCAGGGCTAGGGTGGCTTATCAGATCGCGTCCCCCGGTCGCCCCATGTCCATGATGAGCAAAGACTGACTTATTACGGAACGCTCAATGACCATACCACCACAGCACAGTACACGGGGCACAGTCGGTTTGTGCAATGATGCTCCGACTGCCCAATTAGCACTGCTCCTCGGAGCCACTGTGCTACTAAGCCTAATGAACCTTGGGGCGCCCACCGATGGTCGGCGCTGACCGATGGTGGTCTGGCACTCTGGGCACTCAGAGCCCGCTCTTCTCCTCCCAGTGGCCTGGGTGGACCTTGCTGCTGCATCACCCATCCCGGGTTCCACAGCCGCCTTCTGTCTCTCTCCCTTTCAAGCACCCACCCACCTTCCCGGCCCGTTGGGATTGCCAGGGTCCCCGGGGGAAAAGCTGCGTGTCTTTCCATTTCTCCTTAATTTTCTGGGTCCGTCAGGCCCTGCTCTTAATATGGAAGGCCACGAAGCCCAGCACGCAAGCCTCGCGGCGCATACAGTAGGGTACGCAGCACGCCGCAGCGGTATGGGAGGCTCAGCGGTTGTGGACGGCCTGATGTGCTCTACTTTCTATTTTCAATTGTTGCGTCCATTTCCCCAGACCGGCCGGGCCCAGCCTGCCTGAATTGGGGCGCGCGCATGGCACAGGAATGGCTGACGTCGTGACCACCGGACAGCGTCTGGGGCGACAAAAAGGTGCTACAGTATACTGTCTGACCGAAACTGTTGGACCAGGTCTAGTCCAGTGTCAGGTTCGTCGGAATGTCACTGCATATCCGGCCTCCTCAACGGATCGGAAGCATTTGTGCACACATGACCTGTCACTGCATGACACGACAGTCCACGACACTGCACTGCACTTCGCTGCACTGCTCCATGGGACATGACACGGAAGTGCTGGAAGCCAAACCCAGGCCGCGGAGGTGGGAAGAAAAAGAACGGGAGCTTGGCATGTTTTGCCGAGGGGATGTGATGTCAAGGTTTGTTATTTTAGACGGGCTGGAAAGAAGCGGAACGGGAGCGAGCAGAAGGTTTTTCCTCGTTTCGTTTCCGGATCCGGCTCACGTCCCCGACCCTCGAAGACCACCTGGCAAAACTGCCGCCTCCTGTTCCTCGGTCCGGGCGTTGTGCGTCGTGTTTGTCTACACCCCAGTGCCCGTCTTTATCTGTTTGCCTATCAGTCCACAAGAGAATTTCACAAAAAAAGCAGAAGGCAACCTCATCGGCAAGCAAGCGCGTTGCCGAGAGGAGGATTCCACCATGTCTCCACCATCTGACGACAGTGATCCTGATCCCCTTTGTTATTTCCGCTTCAATCCCTAGAGACGTCTTCCGTGCAGGAAACATTAACCATAATTCTAGAAGCGACCCCACACAATCATGCACCGCGTTCGTTGACGTTGCCGAATTGCCCCAGCCGAACGTCCACCCGGCCGCCCTATCAGCATCTCCCTGCCAGCACCCCAGGGCGGGCTGCGCCGGCACAAAGTTTCCCTCGGATCCCAACTCACTGCAGCCCGGGCTGAAGCCGGCAGAAACGATTTGGGGGCTGCTGCAGCACAGTGCGACACGGTACGCTCAAAACAAAGCCTAAATCTTATCAGATCCGCCACCGTCCGACATCGGGCACGCAAACAGTCCCTCGGCTTCCTGCGCTAGCGCGTGTTGTACCGTTCCTTCCTCCCCCCTTAGAGCTGACCTCACCCCCCTGGGAGAGAGCTGATCGATCAGATAAGATTAGGAGCTGGGACATTTCATTTCCAGCCATGTCACACCGACAGACATGGACCCCGGGCGGCGACCACCCCGACGACCAACCTGTGCTCCAGCTGGGGGCTGGTTTGACTTTGTTGAGCCAATCATCCCATCCATCCTTGATGATGCGCCCAGTCCGGGCCTGGGCGTCGAACGAGAGGGAGCTAGCTGGCTGGTCGGGTACCGAGTTATCCAACCATCTACGCGTATTCGCTGGCATGCTATGATGAGTGCTTTTCGTTCGCGTGTATGTTACCTCGCGCTCGACATCGAGCCCCCTTAATGGCAACCCTGGTTCCCCACTTGTTGCTAGTAGATGTCAAGTGTTTTGCAAACAAGGGCCGGGGCCACGAGGCTCAATCCCGGCCAGCAACGCAGTGGATGCTAGATGATCGTTGCCACAGCTAGGAATCTGGGATGTGTGTCAGAGCAATATACGACCGGGTTAAAACAGGAAAATTAAGCACTTCTTCCGGATGCCCCGTCCCTGGTCGTCGACGTGTGGAGAGCCACGCAGCGCGTTGCAAGTCATCATTCCGCTGTCCATGGTTCATCCGGCTTCTTTGTTCCCACCAAGACAACACAGGACTGGGGAAAATATGCCGTGGCTTCGGCTTGACGTGTCAGCAGGGTCTTCGACAGGAAAAGCCATCAACCAATGGAGCTGATGAAGAGAAGAGGTCACTACCGCCCTGGTTGCCATCAAAACGGGTGGGAGCTGCAGAGACAACACAGCTGCCGTGAGGATATCCACCATGGCCGACCGCGGACATCGAGCTGGAAGCAACGACCTTGGCCAGAAAGATGCCCAGAACGATGGAAAGCATGTACATTTCCCTCGATCCTTGGCGGAGTGCTTCCATGCGCTCGCGTCAGAACGGCCGATCCATGTGTCTCAACGCCTGAGAAGACGGCCGTGCAGGAGATACCACTCGTGGCATACTGGAACAGCCCTTCCTGAACGTCTCCAACATACAGAGGTATAGGTATGAGGGTAGGTTTGTTGTTCTCTCCTGTCTGTTGCCGCATTCCGTCCCTGCTCTAAACACATCGCTCGGCACAAGGGGCTCGCCCAGGCTCCTTGTCCACTTTCATATCACCCATCGCCTGCGGCTTGCGTCTAGCGCTCGTCCTGTACGCCTCTTCCCACGCTTGTGCTGTAGGCTGGTATGAGCTTCGTGATGATGGGGTTATCCTTCCCAGTGTTGCTGTGTTCACCCTCAGCCAGTGACTAGGCGTCGTTGGCTTAGTGTTTAGACCCATCCCTGCGAACGAGAATGGTGACGCAAAGATTGTCCGCGGGCCTTGAGCATGTCTGTACACTTCTATCTCGACAAGACCTCAATGCCAGATCTCGCTAGTCCGACCCAGTCGCTGACACACTCGTGGTGTTCGGCCGTGGTTACAAATGAGGCATTGATGACTTGGGTTCGTCGTTGTCCTCGCGCGTATCTCCGTCAAAAGTAATTATTCTCACGCGATCTGTCAATGAAGCTGTCCATAGACGCGAGGAAAACACAGACATGCACTTGTACTTTTCGAAGAACCCCCCGCGATGGGTCAGGCGTCGCGACCACTGGAGTGCGCGAGATAGGGCTGCCCCCGGGTACGGGACTTGATGTTGCTTTCTCGGAAGAGGCTGTCGCGAGCATTGCGCACCCGTCCAAGTCACCAGGTTGCTCGGCATCAGTCCCCGGCGCGACCACGCGGTTGCTCGTCGCAGAGAATAATCAACGTTTGCGGATACCACTTGGATGCGAGGGGCGGGCTGTGTAGGCAGTCGCCCATCCGCAAGATCCTGTTGACGAAAAGTCTGACCTTGACAATGTGTCGCGCCGGCCCTGACCTGTCATTTCAACACTTCGAGCACCACGACAGTCTCTGGTGTTGTGACCGCCGGCTTCCTTGAGGCGGCGTTGTTGTTCCACCATTGCTCCCAACCTCGCGGATTTCCGTGTCCATAGGCCCCCTCAATTGTTCTGGTTGCACACTTTGTACTCGCAAACGCTTTGCTCTTCTCTTTTCGAGCCCCAAGTCACACCATTCAGTCTCATGGTCGTAATCGGCCAATATCTCTCGCGACCCATCAAACTCTGTACCCGTGAGACACGCTGGAGTGTCAGGCAGCTGCCTGCAACAAGTGTGTCATGCTCAAATTAATACGTAGCCAGAATTAAATCGTGAGGCATAGCAAGGTAGCATCGTGACTCGAGTTGGGCGTGTAACAGTAGCATTCGCAGACAGACATGGCCAGGATTCAAACGTCGCATGGTGCCGTACTGCCCTCGTCGTCAGCATCCGGGCGCCAACAATGGTCACATGGCACCGTTGTCAAACTACCGAGAGCAGTACTCGATGAACCGAACTGTCTCCCGCCGTTTCCCCCATGATCGTGTCCCTGACGTCCTGATTAGCATTGGCACAGTTCCTGCGATCGATCCGATGTCAGAACAATACCAACGAGCCGCGTGCGCACTCACAAGTTTTTGCGACCATCTCGAATGCGGCAACGGATACGAGAGAAGGAACTACCCAACATGGTAAAACGACCACATGGGGAGTGGCAAAGCCTTTGGGGGTGAGCTCACTTCATCCCATCCAGAGGCATGCCATAAGGCTGGCCTCGCCCCGTGATATATAGACTTTGACGCAATGTCTTGTGTCCGTGAACCTCCCGGTTTCGCTTTCGCGGCTTGCGGGCGGCCAGCCCCTAAAAATAAGTCGGCCAAGTGTCTTGGTCGCAAGAATCATCTCGTAGAAAGCCTAGTGTCACCTGCTTGGCGCTTCTCTCCCTTGGTCTTTTACGGTTGGCTTTTTGTCTTCTACTTCACTGACATCCGCAGAACTCAACGTAGCTCTGGGGGAAGCATGTTTGCCTCTGATGATCTCCGAACTGCGGTGGGATGAAACAGGTGAGGAACATTTCCGAGAAACAGTCCATCGTTCCGTCTGGGGACCACGCGCCCGTCGGGATGTTTGCCTGCTAGTGCTTACCGGATTGAACCGCCCTCACGCTTGAATCATTGTGATGAGGAAGCACGAAGCATTTTAAAGGAGGGAGCGACATGCGTTCCCGCAATGTTTGTCAAACTCAAGGCGACAAGGCGATCTGATAGCTTGGGGAGGCCACACACCTGACAGGCAAGGTTTCTTGTCTCCCACGATCAGATCAGCTGGCAGATCGATGCTCGATCTCGACATATGCCAGATTGGGTAGCTCGAGGTGTGCAGGAGGTGTGCCAAGCATGTGTAGATCGAGTGCTTGTTGGCGGGCCGGCGGATCTATGCTTGTCGTTCGTGTCACACTCGGTGCTACCACCAAGATTGTGCTCACGTCTCAGACCTCGGCAATGGAAATGTCCCGCGAGACGGTCGAGCTGCTCAGCACTTGGCACCACCAAGTCAATGCTAGAGATCATGTTTTCTTTTTCAGCTTTGTTCGTCCTTTCTCCCGTGACACGCCACGTCATGATAGTAAGATCGGTAGTTGGCCCGAGCATTGGTGATGGCGAAGACGGCAGGCTGTGAACCGCCAGTGCAATTAATCAATTGATCCGAAGTGCTCCCAGCCCTCTTACCAGACGCGCGGGCGGGTCTGATACAGTCGTCACCTGGCCGTCAAAGGATAGCGCGAGCATGTTAAGGACATGGTGCAGCCCACGTCGGAGTTCCCGGCCGCACGGAGACAGCCGATGGAAGGTATAACCCTATTCTTGTAAGGCAGACACGGCGTACCTGGGTGCCCGCCCATATGCAGGCACTGGTGACACATGCGGCTGAAGTTGCCCACCCACTCGGTTTGGGACCCACCAGGCTAATTGGTATATTGGGATGAAAAGGTCTTGGCAGGAGCAAGTTATATGTATGCTTGTGACCGCTCATGTTTGGAGCGGCTAATACCGTTACAGCCCGTTACCTTGACGTGCATACCTGGTCCCAATTCTCTCACCCTGTTCGTTGGAGCGGACACTGAGGTGGTTTTGCATTGCTGTTTGCGCGCGAGCATCGGCACATCTACGATTCGTGGGGAAAAACAAGACGGGTGCCGGGCGAAACCACGGCGAATTTGGTGACATGGTTGACGAGAACCAAACTACTCGGGATGCTTGCTCCAACTGACGACAACGGCATTCCATTGATGACGGCTCTGCTTGCTATAGGCACTAAAGCCCACGGTGCACGCTGGAACTGCAGCTATGTCCTCGGTCCTCGGTTCTCAAGGCATCGAGACTCTTTGGTTAGTCTGGATACATGGGGCAGAATGATCATCGGGCAACGGCCGATATCCGGAGATTCGGACAACGGACAGGAGAAGGCAGGGCGATCAGGGTGTGTGGTTTGGCCAGTAACTGAGAGGTGTGTCAGCTGGTAAATAGGCTTGTGGGGTATAAAGACGATGCATATGTGGGGAAGAGAATTGTCGCGAAAGCTTGTGTGGCTTGTTGCTGGTGAAGGAGTAGGAGGATAACGACTAGCAACAAGAGGTGAGGTCCAAATTTACCGGTGATGCGGCTGCGACAGTGGGGTCAAGCACATGGGCCAGGGAACGGTTCCTCTAAGGCTGATAGTCTCCACCAGGCGGAAAATCTCCGGCTGTTAGCCAGGGACGAAGCCCAAGGTGCGGCGGGCTATTGCGTGCAGTCGGCCTGGACACGGGGCACTAACAGGATCGGCCAGTGTGGTCCAAGCGAGATCTTGAAGCGCGGCTGAAGCTGATCCCGACACCTCCCCTTGCCCGGCTCGTTTCAGATGGCAGCAGCAAATCACGTCTGACCAGCTGGGGCAGGACCGACGACCTCCTTCCCTTCCCGCCACGGCTGCCACGGTGCAATGCTTACCACACTCGCCCACGCTTGCCCACGGCGGGAAGGTACGGCCAGGCAGGTACCCGCAGTTGGGGAAAGCCCTTACTTGTCTCTTACTTCCTCTTACATCCTGCAACGGCCGCGTCGGTCTCATCCCAACCCAGCTGGGCCCGGCAGGGACGCCAGGGCCGTACCAACAACACTCTGGATCGGCAGCGCGATACCTCGTCTCTATGCTCCAGCATGTGCCAGCCGCCTTGCCTTGTCTGTCCTCTGAAGCGATGCCAAGCTTCCGGCACCGCCATGGCCCATGGGGTCTCGCTGTCGTGAGCCCAAACCGGAGACACAGACGGTGTAGCAGACCAGCGTCTGCCCTTGCCTGAAGCCTGTCTGGACTCTGCACTTCTGCTGCACTCTGCCCTTCGCCTGCCCTCTGCGCTACCGCCAGTTTCCGCCAGTTGCCTTGGCTTGGATCGCCTCGCCCGATCTCTTGTTGTGCTGCGCTGTGTGGGTTTCGTTTCCGTCCGTCTGTTCGTCTGTCTGTCTCATTATTCATCTCGTCTCCTCCATCGCCGTCATTGTTCTTGTACTTTTCCTTCACCTCCACAGTCACAGTAGGCGCCCTTCTCGCGCCCACTCCCTCTCCCCATACTTGCCCCTTTCAGCCTTTTCAGCCTCATCGGGCCACCATGTCTGTGCCATATTAGCTCACGGCCGCCGACGGGATCTCGCTTGGCTCTCAGTGCTGGGGGTGGACCGCTGCTTGTTGTTCTGTTCTATTCTGTCGCTCCGTTCTTCTTCTGTTCCTCCTCGTGTCGCCCCAGCGCCTCCTCCTATTACCCAAAGGAGACATCCTGGCCTCGACCGATCTTTTACTTTCCCTTACCGGATGTGATACTTCGTCATCTCTTCTCTTCTCACTCCCAACTACACTCCTTCCGTTCGGATTCCGGCTCTCCTTTCCTGGGGCAGTAGATGGCCTGCGCGTCTCGTTCTATACCTACTTCCTGGCCTGCTGTGCTCGTGCCGAGCATCTTTGCTCAAACCTTCTTCAATCATCTCTTTTACAGCAACCTCTCGGGTCCGAACACACTTCTGTTCCTGCATCGTATACTTCGCACACCTTCATGAGATAGACCTGCGGTTTCTCTAGCAGGCGACGAATTCGGCCACACCAACCACTGGTCATGTGTCAGGCATCGAGTGTAACGACGAGTCCGATGGCAGCCTCACAACCATCCACATATTCACATTGTTGCCCAATCGCGCCAATGTCCAACACAACATCGCCACTGGGGCGGTATTTCAAGATGGAGTCGTCCACTGATTTCATATCATCCACGCCGGTGGTTATACGGAGTCAGCATCTCAGTTACTACGTCGCTATCGGCACGATACTCCTGGTGGCGTGGCTATTCCAATCATCACAGACGAGCAAGACGAAGGGAGTCAAGGTGCCTTTCTACAAAGCTTCGATATTAAAATGGTACTTCGACGCCGAAACTCTGGTTCGGGACTCGTACACAAAGGTACGTCACCCTCGTTAATATTTGACTATCTTGAATGACGGTGGCTAACTTATCCCTCAGTTTTATGACACGGTTTATCAGATCAAGGCGACAGAGGGCGTCCAAGTTTTGGTGCCAGCCAAGCTTGTCGGCGAGCTGAAGGGCCTTCCCGAGGACGTCCTCAGCGCCACTGAGGCTGTCAGCGAGGCTTTAATGAGCAGATATACCAAGTTTTGCCCCGAGCGCCACCAGGATCTGCTGGCGACCTTGGTGCGGACGAGGCTAACGCAGAATCTCGCGCGTCTGATCCCGCAATTGAAGGAGGAAGTCGAGTACATCACTGCCACTGAGTTCCCCGAGTGCAAGGAATGGACTCCCGTCAAGTTCCAACCGTTTGCTTTGAGGTGTATCGCACGGACCAGTGGAAGAGCCTTTGTTGGCCCCTCGATTTGTCGACAGGAGCAGTGGATGGGAATCAGCATTAACTTTGCAGTGCACATCTTCCTCTCGTTGGTGAAGCTGCAGTTCTTCCCAGCCTGGCTTAGACCGATCGGGCAGTATCTGGTTTCGGACTTGGGCAAGCTCAGGAAGGACGAGACGGAGGCCAAGGAGATGCTGATCCCCATCATCGAGGAGCGCCTGCGTGACATGGACTGTCCTGGCTATGAGAAGGCAGACGACCTGATTCAGTGGCTTTTGGACGCGCTTCCGCAAGGAGAGAAGAGAGACTACCAAGCTCAGGCCGAGCTGCAGCTCATCCTCAGCGCCGCATCGATCCACACGACCAACAATCTCCTCGTCGACTGCGTGTACGACCTAGCTGCCAACCCGGAATTCGCGGAAGAGCTGAGGCAGGAGGCCACTGCCGTGCTCGAGGGCGACGACAACGGTTGGGCGAGGAAGGACTCGATGAGCAAGCTGAAGAAGCTTGACAGCTTCATGAAGGAGGTGCAGCGCCTTTCGGGCAACGTGACCTCGTTCATCCGCAAGGTCGTTCAGCCCATCGACCTGTCCGACGGCACACACCTCCCCGCGGGGACCAAGGTGCTCGCCCCGCAGTGCGGCATCAGTCACGATGAGCGCTACTTCCCGGACCCAGACCGCTTCGACGCTCTGCGCTTCTACCAGATGCGCCAGCGCAGCGAGGACGACATGAACAGGCACCAGTTCACAAGCATTAACGATACCAACATGAACTTCGGCGCAGGCAAGCACGCCTGCCCCGGTCGCTTCTTCGCCAGCAACGAGATCAAGATGATCTTGGCGTACTTCCTCATCAACTTTGACATTAAGCTGAAGGAAGGGGAGTCGAGGCCCAAGGGAATGATGTTGATGATGTCCAAGACGCCCGACCCGAACGCGGAGATCCTGTTCCGGCAGCGGACGGTGGCTGCGTGAGGGAATCATTTTGTGCCAATACCAGCCAAACTGGAGTGTGATGTTTGGGACCTACCTGATGAGCGAGCGAATTGGACGACCGGACGGATGATACCCTGGACACAGCAGAGAGAAGACACCCCCACACCAACGACACCCGAATATACATCTTTTTCAATCCATCAGACGACGCACATGAAGTCGCCGTGGCTGGAAAGGGGGCCGACATAGAACCGGCACGCCTGGAGCATTACATTCATCGTACAATCAACTTATTACTACAACAACTAACTCATAGTGGCATTATTTCAGACGCCTACTACGGGGACCAGAGGTCAGTCCCGCTGAGGAAAGAGCCAACGCGGCATATACATACATACATACGAGGCATGGGCCTGGAGCTCTTCTGTCGAAATCAACACGACCAAACAGACCATAAATGTTTTAATGTACATAAACAAAAAGACGCTTGCCTACAAGTGGGAAAGGCGAGCGCACGGTGGGATTGACTCACCGACCTGTGGTGGTTCTCCCATCCACACACTCCCATCATGCATACATACATAGTTAGCCAGGGGTGATTTGGCGTCAAAGTAGGCGAAAAGTGGCGTCTCAGCGTCCGCACATTCTTGGAATTCAAAGTTTTTGCCTGCATCAAAAGAAGCTTTATCTCATCCAAAGTGGCCGCTCTGTTTCACGGTGCTGACCAAGAAACACACAAATATACATGCTGGCTCTCTGTGCTCTGCACCAGTACTCTCTTCTCCACGCGGTCTGAGAAGGCAAACGTAATTACTGCTTGCAAATTACACCTCTCGGCCAAAAGACCATAATAACCAAACTGGCAATTGGTTACCCAAGCAGTATATAAGTGCCGTACCGTCACACGGTCCCTCGTAGTGGTAGCAATATCATGGGTAAAAACCACACTTCGTACGCTCCTAGACTCCTAAAACTCCCGGCATATCATGATGGAAAAACAAGTTGTCATCATTACGCTCTGCTTGACAACTTGGCAATGTTATCCCCTAAGTTGTGCGGGACAGAACCAGACAACGCCGACGCTATGCAATAACCACTCCTCCTCATCCTGACCATCAACCATGTTTCTGCTTTGGCCCAGTCCTTTCCTCGTCGCAGGAACCACCCGGCCTCTAATCTCAACAAAAGAAGCTGTCGCCTTACCCAGCCGAGAGTATTCCGAACAGATTTGCCGGGCTGGCCTGCGAGTCCGCCGCGCCGGCTTTCGCTGGCTCCGCAGCTGGGTTGCAGAGAGTTGCGACCGAGTCCTCGGACCACGACTGGGCGGGTTCGCAGAAGGCCTCTGTCTCCGCGGGCTCGTGGGGGGCGACCAGGACCGAGTTGGGGTCGACAGAGTCATAGAACAGCATGAAAACCCCGCCTTGTGACAAGACGTCCTGCTCGCTGACCTTGTAGACAGTCTCGTCGCTGAGACGCCACCACTGGGAGTCAGGGTCCTCGCTGTATGGCTCTTCCATATCCTCGGGGGGTTTCGCTTCGTCCGCATTGCTCTCGTGGACACCGTCGACAGCATCGGATGTGTCGTCTCCTACCAGATTTGGCGGTTGGTCCAGGTCCTCTTCTTCAGCCTTGTCGACATCGTGCAGTATACCTGTATTCCCCCTTTTATAGCACACATAGTGGCCGTTCTCATGCCTCCCGTAATGGGTTACTACAGCTCTTAGCTCATATATCGGGCCCGAGATTTTCGATGGATGCGCATCGCCCGCCACCATTGACGCTCTGGCGTCGAGCACCCACTTCTCCTCATCATTGGCACTCTCTAGGGAATCGCCGCCCTGAAGCTTACTTGCCGCTACAGCCGGCTTTCCCTCGGCACTGCCGATGCACCAAGAGCCCAAATCCAAGGTCTTGGGGAACTCAACCGCAGCGAGGTTCTTGTACGAGCGGAAGGTGCTTGGGTCGAAGACTGAGCGATTCATGTGAATCACCAGGCTCGGCGGAGGCCTCCCTATCACAGCTTGTTTCGTCTTGGTTGAGCTGATCTTTTGCGAGTCTGGGATCTTGAGCTGCTTCAAGATCTTGTCATCAAACTCCTCGTCCTCGAGAACATCTTCCACTGCTTGTAACCTGGTTGCGGCGGCGGGCACTGTCTTTGAGAGGCGCTGCAGCGCTTTTCCGTACTCGAGGAGAGTGCATTTGACACATTCGACGCCTTGAATGGGTTCAAGCCGCACGAGGTTATCCAGAAGCTCGAACAGGTCGTAATGCGAGATGCCAACCTCGAAATTCAGGGTCAGGCAGTTGAAGGGGATCATGGAAAGCCCCTCGGAGTGCCCACATGACATGCACGCGACGCGCTGGGCCGAGAGGCCTTCAAGCGGGTTGCGAAGTGTCACCAGTTCCGAGCCGGCCTTGGATAGCATCGGCAGGCTCTGGTACCCACTATCGTCGCTGTGTTGACTGGCAGCGGTGTCGTCCCTGCTGAGGTCTATCTCGAAACCAGCTTGGTGCGCAGCCTTAGCAGCCTTCTCTACGTCCTTGTCAATCTGGTCCATGAGCTTCGAGAAGTATTCCTGCGCGTCTTGCTGCTGTATCGTGCTCATGTTCTTGAGAACGCTGGGGGTATATAGTGTTCTGCCATTGTTGGATGTGTCGTTGAGTTCGGCGATGAAGGAGCGCAATGAGCCGGCGGTTGTCGTCTGGTCTTTAGATGGTGATTGCCCGGAGATGGTGAAGCCACCGAGATAGTGCGGGAGGTGTTTCAGAGATGCCAGGCCTTGTAAGATGCTGTTCTGGAAGCAAGAGTTGTCCCAGTTTCCCAGGCCGGCAGGCTGATCCGACTTGCCCTTGGGCCCTGAGAAGGTATTTGACAGTGTGCGCCGACCCGCCTCGGACACGGAAGCCACTATGCCGCCGGGCTGGTCGGTTCGCAGTATCTTACGGAGGACATCGCTCTTGTCGGCGTGGGTTGCGGGCTGTGGTTGAAGCATGGGAATCGGAAACAAGGGGGGATTGACCCATCGATCGACAGCGTACAGCAGGCCGGCCGGGCAGATGAAGACGATGGCGTCCCAGATGAGCTCGCCTACGGAGGGTAGCTGTCGGCCGCGGGAGGCAGCTTGGTTGTGGGCGAATTGGTAGACGGCGGTGACCAGGAGCACGAGGACGGGGACGAGGACACTGGGCTGCGATATCCTGTCCCAGAGCTTCTCTTCGGAGTAGTAAGCACCGTATGGGAGAGGGTTCTGGTCGTGCAAGGAATCGTAGCGCCTCAGGTTCCGTGTGGTCGACGAGGTCATCCTGAGGCGACTCGGGGGAGACAGAGGTCAACGTGTACAGGCCGGCCGCATCTGCTGCGAGCAGAGACGGATTGATCGGGAGGGACGTCGTCAGAGGTTGGAGCAGGCGTGGAATACGTGAGCAGCCATGTCCGGCGGGGCGCTTGGAGGGTTGTGGATATGCTGGGCGTGCAGTGGCAGAGCAAGCAGTCAGCGGTCGCGATTGTGTCGTGGTGACAGACAGGTCTGGTCTGGTCTCCTTGCCTTGATGCACGGAACTTTTGGGTGGAGGTCAAGCTAATACGAGACCCACTCCCAAGGATGGAGGCGGCTCACGGGAATGTGGGGAGGGGGTCGTGCGGGATCGTCTGAAGCACACTATTTGTGCAGGAAGACCCCAGCTCCTTCCCCTGCACACGGCCAATGTACCTCACTCGGCCTCGCATGCCATTCGACAATGCCCAGGACTGGGACGCTGATGAGAACAACGCACGGCAGACCCCAAATCTATTTGAGTTGATCTCTCTACGTTGCAACCCAATCGTCTTGGATGGGACAGCTCCTGGTAGGAACCGCCTTTTTGAAATATCAGCCGGTAGTCACGGCTCTTGATCTGGCTGGCTTCAATTCTCATTCCCTCTGCGACGTCTGCTGATACCAATGACGAGGGCGGCTGGCTGGTATGTTCGCCATATTTACGCCGTCCACTGTGACGACTCACTCGGTCTGTGCGTAATCAAAAAGGAGCTTGACGAGAAGTCTCGGCTTTTCTTGGGGTCTTGTACACGCGCGCCTGCACGTGCTTGTGAATTATGAAGCCGGGTCAGGGCCTTTTGTTGCCGTGAGACCTGTCGTAGTAGCTGATCTCGACACCACGTCGATACGTGGCTTTCGATTTTTGCCCGCACGCCATCCGTATATGCTGCCTGCCGTTGCAACTGCTCCTGTACATTTTCTCCGTGGAACGTCACAGGATGAAGCAAATAAACACTAAGTTCGCCACTGAATTCACCCTCCCACCGGGGGGGGGGGTGGCAAAATTGCCATTGTATATAACCTGCCCTGTGACCGCTGATGTACGAAAATGGGGTATCTCTCGTTTCTCAGTCGTGTACGCGTAAACTCTATACCTACCCACCTTCATGAAGAATTTCCATGCCTCAAAATCGGCGATCAAGAAGCCAAAGAAATTGTCCTCTCAGCGTCTTTGGGTGCTGCTTTCCGTATATCTACCGAGGGTGTGTTGTAATGATTTCAGATCCACCGGCTTGGTAAGAAAAATATCCATACCTGACGCAATGGCCTCCCGCTGTATGGTAGCCGACGCCAGCCCCGTGAGTGCAATGACCGTCGCAGGCCTGATATTGTCGGCACGCTCAAGTTGTCGTATCTTCCGGGTGCTCTCCAATCCATCCATCAAAGGCATCGAGATGTCTGTGTCAGGATCTGTGGTTAACAAGTGCACCGTCTTACATGCTGGCCATGACGACTTACCCATTAGTACGAATGGATAGAGCCCAGGATTGGACGTATAAATTTGCAGAGCCTCCAGACCGTTGGAAGCTGTATCATATCCATGGCCCAGCCTCTTCATAAACGAGGCCAGAATCTTGAGGTTGATGTCGTTGTCATCCACAAGCAAGAATTTGTACGGAGCAGGCTGTTGGGGCGACCTTATTTCTTCACTTGTCACATTTTGTGCCTGCCTCAAAGGCAGCTGTGCTGCTTGTAACTCGCCCTTTGACTGTGACGGGATGGAGTTTGGGTCATAGTTCCCAGCAGAACCGGCCTCATTCGACGATGTAGATGTCATGGCACCGCTCTCCGACGCGTCAGACGAGCCTAATGACCGTTCGACCAGCTCTCGGGCCTGCGTCGTGTCTTCACTTGTCTTTCCTCCGGTTGACGACTTTTTATAGTCTGATGAGCCTGGTTCAGGAGTGTTGTCCCGAATTTTCGAAGCGACCTCTGAGGATCTCTCTGAGTTCTTGGACAGGCTAAGGAGTAACGACCTAGCCAGTCTCCGTGGACCAACCCTGGTACCAACTTAGCGGGTGGTGAAAGGTGTGGGATGTGTTTATGGATGGACTCACGGTTGAGAAATGAACTCATTCAGCTTTGACTTTCTTGGCGAATGAGTGAAAGCATACGCAGTAAGCGCAGTCTGACAGATAATCACTGTAGGAGATGAAGACTGATAATTTTGGTCGTTGAGGTCGGTGAAAGCACCTTCGCTGTATAGGAAGAGGTCGGGGGGCTCCTCGTCCACCGCAGCAGCAGGAATAACCTGCATCCCGAGCCAGTCCCGGCAAAGCATCTCCATGACCGCTGATTCGGAGACCTGTGGCAACAGATCAGACATCTTGTCGACGACACGATCGTAGCACCTGTCAAACCCCCTCAAGCATATCCGTAGGCCTCGTAGCTGCTCGAATTGCTCAGAAACGTGATGGTCCCCTCTGGTGCCAGTAGTGGATCGGTGTAGAGGTAGCGAAATGCGCGCTGTAGTGCCTCGGCCGAGCTGGCTGGTAATAGCTAAAGAACCGCCAAGGCTCCTGCTGATGTTGTGGACGAGACTCATCCCGAGTCCTGTGCCCGGCGCAAGGCGGTCCTCCTGGGTGAACGGCTTGAAGAGGTCGTTGCGGAGAAAGTCTTCAGTGATGCCCTGGCCGGAGTCCGATATAGCGATCACCACCTTGGATCTCTGCACCCCGTTGCGTGATTGTAGGTCGATTTGTCGCAAGCTAATCCAGACAAAGCCGTGTTGGGTGAATTTCAGAGAGTTTCCTAAGATGTTCATAACAACACGCCTCAGAGCTCCCGGTTGCGTTCGGAACTCCCAAGAAACAGTAGGATCCATGTCTAGGTAGACAACAAGTCCGTTACGGTTTGATTCGGGGGAGTATGGGTTGTGTCCGAATGATTCGGCTGCGGCACTGCTGTCCAGGCGGCCGAGTGCTTTGTTGTCGGCGTGGATTTGATTGTTCTTCTCCTTCAATTGAGCAATGGACACTGTAGCAGCCCCAATCAGCGATGTAAACGAGCGTGAGACGGCCCTAACCGCCCAAGGCTGATGATTGAATGGGTAGTAACGTTGCCACACCGATGGAGCAATCCAGTCCGGATGAACAATTAGACGGGGGTATCAAATAGAAGGTGTTACGTACTTCTCTGGAAATTAAACCCGGCAAACACGGCTGTACGCGCAAAGTTAGTGTGGTGTGCTGGACAAATTGTCCCCAGGAGAGGGAGGGTGGAATTGGTGGAATACTAGAATCCCATTGCCCGGGTGAAGGTCGATATTTTGCATAGTGGTGGCATACCTTCCGCAACCTCTTCCACGAGGATGTCTACCTGGGCCTCCGCAGTCAAGGATATCATTCCCAGCCCTGACAAATTTCTTCCACTACCGGACCCAGATGGGGCCTCCCGACGCTCTCTTCGGGCGAGCTTTGAAGATGTCACAAAAGTGTTGACTTTGCTGTGATCGAGCAACTATGATAGCAGCGTTAGTAAGGCAGGAGCAGAGCTGGAAGCCAGACGGCTGCAAGCTGGTGGAAAGACCGACGTGATCGAGAGTGTCTAGTAGTGTCCGCCCTGACGTTTCAACAATGTGTAACGCATCTCCTTGAAAAACATCCAGATCGGTACTGTGGAGCAAGTCGACGGCAGCGATGACGCCATGGAGCGGAGATCGCAGTTCGTGGCTCAGGGAACTGAGGAAGTCGCCCTTCACCTTGTCGGAATTCAGAGCGTTTAATCGGTGTACCTCGCCCATCACGGTCGTCGCATATGCCCGCAGATAGCTGAGCTCGCCCTCGGTTGAGAAAATCCTATGGGGGGATGCAGTCCAGACGAACCCGCCAGCAAACCACCTCTCCTTGATTTGATCCCACAGAGGAAAGGCAGCTACACTCCTCGCACCGGGGAACAGGGCTGTTATGGCTTGAGCCTGGCCCTCGAGAGAGCTAAACGGCCGCTTGCGTTTCCTCTTTCCCTTCGCGTCGGAGGGTAGACTGGGCTTCTGACGTGGCAGAGGGATACGTTTTGCTTCGTCCGTCTCGGATCCACCCGACAGCAGTAGTCCATCGGAGTCAAAACTGAAAATTTTCCCAGCTGGATACCGGCGTAGCAGTGATTTCAGCAATCGCTCTGGCACCAGCGTGTGTCTGGAAAATGATGCCGCGCCATCAATACTAGATGCTCCAGTGGTCGAGTACCCAAAAACGTCGCAGTAAGCCACAGACTCTCCAGTAGGTGGTAAGGACGTGCCTTTTGGCAGGTCCTCGTTGCTGGATGATGCAGTGGACTGTCCGTTGGAATCAGTCGAGTCCTTGGACTTGCGATCTTCAACAAGTCCTCCAAAAGAACCGACACTGGCATCGAGAAAGAGGGCCCCTTGGACCTCTACAGACTCCCTGAGAATGTTCGCCGCTCGCGAGAATGTTTGTCTGAGCTGCGTGAGATGTGGATCAGGCATAGTAACGCTTACAGGTCGGTGCGGGATGGCATTAACAACGACATTTTGCGCAGGCGCTTCAACGGGTGATGGAGGACTATCTGCCTCTGGAACAGAAGTAGGTGGACTGGGTTCAAGTATGGCTGAACTCCTGTCAGGAGATCTTGTGCCGAAGAAATGTTGTCTCTCCTGCGCGGGAGTCGGATCCTCAATTGCATCACGATCTCGCTGCAGGCCTTGCTGTCTCTGATTCAAGGAGCCCTCCTCCTGCCCGGGCGCATCTTGGAACTGGCCAGTAGAAGAGGAGAGGGTGCTTTGACCCTCGACGAACGACCCCAACCCGCGCACCATACGCTCACCACGGTGAATGCTGTCGCTGGCAGCTCGAGACTCGATGTGGTGCCAGACGATGTCGGCCATATCGCGCAGGAATTGTCTGTCCGCGTCGCTGAAATCGGCTTCACTCCGTGGCGAGTCGTCGTAAACATGATACACTCCAATCTGAACACCTTTTTTGGAACGAATGGGAACTCCAGCGTAGAAGCAGGCCTTGGGCCAAATTTGCCTGCAGAAAGCATCGGAGAAGCGCTCCTCTTGGGCAAGGTCGGGCACAACGAGCACAGGCAATAAGGACGTGAAAGCCTTATCCGAGGTGTTCTCATGGTGAATGGTCGGCGAACTCTCGAGGACATGCTCATTTAGGCACTTTATGCCACGAGGGATAGCGGTACCCGAGAGTCCAAGCTGGTGGGAATCCGGCTGGGCCTTGGGACTGAGGGACAACGACTGCGTTGCCTCAGCAACCACGTACTGATAGGTGCGGTCAAAGAACGAGATGAGGCACCGGGAGACATTGAGCCTCACAGCAGCGAGCTGGGCACTGTGCAGCTTGTCAGAGGAAGGCGAGTCTGCGGAGGCATGGTTTGCGAGAACAGGACCGGAGAGTCATTTTGCTCCTCGGACCGAATGCCATGAGTCTCATGAGGGTCTTGGAGAAGTGAATACTGACAAGGCGGTCAGGCCGGCATCCGGGCACGGGGCTACGTGGCGTGGGTCGAAGGGGCTCTGAGGGTCGATGGGATGTGTTTTGCATATGAGCGAGCTCGCATACCTGGGGCAGACAGTCAGCGCTGCCTACGACTCGAACGGCAAAGTGATAACCTTACTTCAAAGTCTCTCTCGTGCGTGAGCCTTCGCTGGCTGGGGATGCGGAGTGGCCTCCGCCAACTGAGGCCTGGGCATCCTTGGAGGACTCCATGTTGTTGAGGGATAGAAGGAATGGCGGCGGAGGAAGGTGCTACCAAGTTTGCCCATGCAGACGACATGCGAGGGGATTCGCAGGTCTGCGGGACTGGGAGCACTGGCATTGGCGTTGGGCAGCAGGATCGCGAGTAAAACAAGGTCGGTTGTGGGTTTGTATGCATGGGAAAGTGGCGAGGAACGGCGCGGGAAGATGGCAAAATTGGGTCAAGCCCATCAAGGAGGACAGAACTGCCATGGCAGGCAGGCAGACAGGCAGGACCAGGGGAGGTGGGAGGGAGGCAGACATTAGGTCGGCAGCCAACCTAGTAAGAAAGCAGCTAGACCAGAGCTCTCTGATCTGGATCTTGAGCTGGGCCCTTGGACCTTGGATCTCGGACCCTTATGGTGAGCTGCAAGTTTACCTACCTAGGTAGGTAGGAAGTGCCAAAAAGGTGGGGATGTGCAATTGCATTCCGTCCCTGCTCTCCGGGCCTTGAGAGCCGCTTTTCAGACCACGATCTAGACCGGCGAGGGCCCCCCAGGCTCCGACTCCAAGCTAGCCACTGAAGCTTTGTCACGGTGGCAAGCCCGAGGTCGCACCAAGCGGTGCCATGCCGGCAAAGCTGGATGCCTATTGCGTCTGGGTGTCTGGGTGTCTGGTGCATCGTGATACTGTAAATCGAAAAGGCCGAAAGGTATGGGCAACTACAACTCCACCTTGTCATATGTACTGTATGGATGCAGCAGACAATGATTGACATGAGAGCGGAATGGTGGAACAACGGCTTTTGGATCTGCAGGCCGAGTCCCCGAATCTCGGTGCGAAGTCTGACCATCCCGTCGGCAGCTACAGTTGACTGCCAGTCACCTACGTGACGGTGATGAAGGAGACATGTCCACCTACGCCCACGGAAGAAATGACGGATGCCCCACGCCAATGCTCACGTCTATGGCCAAGGCACGGAGCACAGCACCGGGCAAGGTGACCGGGTGGCGGGGTGGCAAGAGGCAAATTCAAAAGATGGATACCGGGGCCACGGTCGAGTTGGACAAAAAGTGGGCTTCACATTCTGGCTCCCACCTGCTGCCAGCATCAGTCAGTGACGCACACAAGGCACACTCCTCGTACATAGTAGTAGCAAACATGCAGACAGGATCGCCAGTACAGGGAGACACGATAGGATGCCACTCGACCTGGTTCCGTTTCCAAGGTCAATCATTATCATCATGGCCTTGCCACTTCACTCATACACAGCGTATGAGCATGTAGGTGTACCGACTGGTGTAGTGCAGGACACAGCAGGCAACAGAGAAACGACCCAGACCTACCGTATATGTGCAACCTATGGTATTTGTAGTCACCATTATTGAAATCTGCTGCCGCATCTGTCTGTTTATCTGTCTGCCCACCCATTCCAGTCGAACAAAGGCTGTAACTAAGATACCAGTGTTGGGACGATAGACACGATGCGACGGAAACAGATTCTTGAGGACAATGAAACGGAAGAAGCGGCAAATGCAGGGTGTGTGCTAGCGCCCCAGCCAAATTGACCTTACCAATTACATTGGATGCTTGCTGTGTGGCTGAAATGCACAAAGCCGGGATACTGGTATTCACTGAACGGGGTGTTGCTATTCACGAGTCAAGGAAGCCAAGCTTAGGCAGGCAGGAGCTGTCACCAGCTGCAGCAACATCGACGCGTTCTGGTCCCAACCGCCCTTGGTCTACCTACCGCATCCAGGTGCTTTCATCCTTTCAACCTCCCTCACGACCCTGCAATCCACCACACCTACCAGCTCGTCAAGTCTGGTCACCCATCCCTTGTCGCCTATCTCGCCCGCTGCGACAACCACCCTGAGCCACCCTACGTGCATCGAGATGACAGACTACGCGAGCCTCAAGGTCCCTGACCTCAAGAAGTTGCTTCAAGAGCGCGGCCTTCAACAGTCGGGCAACAAGGCAGATCTCATTGCGCGCCTGCAGGACAATGACAAGAGTAGGTCAAACTCCAATATTTGATCACACCTAGGCGGCTTAACCCTGACACTACTTACTACCTCTGTCCATGGGCCTCGGTCCCTTTGCCTCAGTCCTCGCGTTTGTGCACACATAACGTGCAAGCTAACCAGAAATCTGCCACTCCAGGTCAGGCCGAGGACGTCATAGATTGGGACGACGATGACACTAAGATTGCCTCCGCCGCCACCAAGAAAGAAGAGCCCAAAGCTGCTGCTCCTACTGCTGCCGACGCAAAGACAGACACCCCGGCTGCTCCAGTATCCGCACCTGTCGAGGCCGAGCCCGCCAAATCCGTCTCCGAACCTGCTGCTGAAGCCCCGAGTGGTGAGGCAAAGAAGCAAGATGATGCCCCAAGCGTGCCGGCAGAGGCTGGCGCCGCTGCCGAAACCGAGGAGAAACCTGCCGAACCCTCTCAGAGCTTTGCGATCGGCCTCGAGGCTAGCAATGCCGATGAGGAGCTCAAGAAGCGTGAGGCGCGCGCGAAGCGCTTCGGAATTACCACTGATGCCGACTCTGAGGAGGCCAAGAAACTCGAGCGCGCCAAGAAATTCGGCACCGACACTGCTGCCGTCGTCAAGGGTCTCGATGCCGCTCTGCCGGAACGTCGCCCCAAGCGTGGCCGTGAGCAGGGCGACCAGGCCGAAGGTGGAGGGAAGAGACAAAACTCAGAACGGCGCAATGGAGGTCACAACAAGCCCAGAGGTGGTCGCCGCGGCGGCGGTCGTCCCAACAGGCAGGAGGGCGGTGGTGGCGGCGGCAGCAAGATCCATCTCGACGCTGCCGAGAAGGCGAAGGCTGAGGCCAGAGCGAAACGTTTCGGTGGCGGCAATTAGGATATGCCATCACAAGGCGTTCTTTCTAGTGCTTCTGAACAGATCAAGGCCGAGGCCAGAGGCCGACGGTTCGGCAGCGGCGCCTACTATCAGCCGACGGGAAGCATTCTGGATGATCCTGTGGAACGGAAGAGAGCCGAAGCTCGCGCCAAACGATTCGGCAATGTCAAGTAAGGGCCGCGCTGCTGCTCCCAATGCTCTCGGCTCTTTTGGCACCGGCTGTAATGGCATACTGTCGAGCGCCATCGTCAGGCGAGCTCTCAGGCCGGACCATGACACGCCATCGGCGAGTTGCGTCGTCGCTAGAGTTGCGCATCAAGAAAGGAAGCGCCATAGGTCTCGTTGAGAGAGGCCTTTGTACACTAGGAGGAACATCACGACTAGGAAAGACGGTGGATTCTGTGGGAGTACGGTTCCGCGGGCGTAAGAGGACCGTGATTCGTTTTTTTTTCCTCCAGAACCATGGACAGGATCAATGATTATACCCGTTACTTTATTTTGGCCCCAGCCTTTCCACAATACATCCCTCAGAGGGACCACTTTCAGTTCCCAAACTACCCATCACAACGATTGATTTATTTACCATCTAAGTCCTCGCGGCAACATTCACATTCGAAGTACCCAAAGCCGCGGATTGTGGAATATCATTCACGAAGAATCTGCATGCATAAGACCCAAGGCACCGACTCTCGTCGATAAGTCTATGCCCATGCTGGGCACAGCTGCATTTCGGCGCGGAACGACAGGTGGCAAAATGATCCTATTAATCTCGGATGCGCTCGCATCGAGCAATGGCAGGCTCTTATCCTCTCCCGGCTACGCAGCGAAAAGCCGCAGGTGGGCGTGGTCAGGTGCGGCTAAGCCATCACGCGCAGGACGCCTGATACTCGTGACGGCCAGCTTCAGCCAAACAGGGTCAGCGTCCGCGTCCACCCTGTGCTTGCGGAAGAGACCGTCCGAGTATTTTCCAATCCATCGGAAGGCAGTCCGACTCCCGTGGTGGCCCTCAAGCTTCCGAGGTTCATTTGGGACGGGCCGCTCCGAGGGAGCAACCGGCACGCCTCATGATACTATGGCTGAATCGCAGTGGGATTTCAACTCTGGCACCGGCGTTGGTGATAGTTGCGGGGCGACCTCTGTCCCTGTCTCTCGCTTGCTCGGAAGCAAACCGTGTTCTGTCCTCGCTCACATTTTCGACCGAAGCCATTGATTCTACTGATTACTGAGATGCGGCTACGAGCTTCACGGGTTCCAATACTGACTTACGTCAAGTTGCGAAAAGGATTGCATCTGGGGGCTTCATCTAACCTCAGCACAAGCCAATGCTCACTTAGAACAGGCTGGAGGTGCTCACGTACCCAGTGGCATATTCATGCAGCCTTCTCCTAGTGACTAAGAAGCTACTTCGACAGCTTTCCGCCCGTTTTGACGCCCGTTGGCTTCAGCCTGGTTGATTGAGCAATTCTCGTGAACTCCGCCGCTATTGACGAAATCCAGCAATTTTGATCAAATCACTTGGCAAGGCATGGGAAGAACAAGTCACAAATGCCTAGCAACGAGAGCAGACACTGTCATCTCTCTTCAGAAGCACGTTCAAGGCAACAAAGTGCACAGAATATGAACACACAACCTATTAACGTCAACTAATGGTGATCATTGAGAGACGTCGGGTGTAGGGCCCGAAGGAACCACCAGGTCGGCCGCCAACAAGGATGACCTGACGTGGAAGTCCCCGTGGGCGCGAATGCCGGAGCCACCCAGAGAGGCAGGGACAACAGGCGGTACTCAACAGAGGCCGAGGCAAGCAGCACCGGACCCAGTGGTCTCGCGTAACTGATACTGGGTATATCAACATGGGAGTTCGTAATTCCCCCACAAAACCACGAAGCTCTGCTCTACAACATATTGCGGTTGGCGCGGGTTTGATTTGCCCAGTATGACAGGCCTGGACGGAAGTCGTTTTACACGATGGAGCAGTATCCACAGCTTATCGATCCTTCTTTCAAGCAAAAGCCGAGTCGTCAAATTGAATCCGACGACGAGTCACCGTCACATCCGATGAGAAAGACTGCACATCCGGGAACTGTGCAGGCGGGCGGGCAAGTCATGGGGAGCATGCAAGACCGGGACACAGCTGCAGTCAATGTCAAGTTCTCTCCACCCGTCACTGCGGATCCCTAGTATTATGCCTCGAGCAGGAATCAACATCGCAATCCACTAGTATGTTGGTACGTGGGTGCTGTATAGGCGCTACCTACGATAGTCACATGTGGGATTCGCAGTCGATCTCCATAGTAGTTCTCAATCTCCCATCCTGAGAACCGACATCGGACACTTTGCAAAAGCGACGCGCAGGATGGACATTTAGGATCCAGCAGAGCAGGCCAACCGGCAGGTAGAGGGTTGGCACACAAATAGGTTCCATCCGCGCAGCAGGATACTACAGTTGGCCGCAGGCGAGATGAGCGCAGGTGGATTGATATGCTCGATCCCAATCTCAAGGGTGCCGAATCAGGTGACCCAACCTTCATGTGGTGCGCAAGCCTTGTCACGCATCGACGTGCGTCCCTATCACACAGGTTCGAGGGGGAAGAGGGTGTAGTGTGGGCAGGGAGGGCAGGGAGGGAAATCCATCGGCAGCAACTCATTCTACTTAAGCGCTCGATGTGGATCATCACTTGCATGCATGCAGCCAGCAGCCAGCCTGCAGCGGGGCGTCGTCGAGGGAAGGAGGGGAATGTGGGCTGCCCGCACCCTGTCTAGTCCGGATACTGCATTTTGCCGTTTGTTGGTGTGTGTAGTGCAATACGATAGCCCTCGGGGCGGGTGGTGGGCCTCGAGGTGATGCTATTCGCAAGAAGGGTGTTGGTAATGGGAGTGTGGATCCCCCCCAAACGTGCGGAAATGATCGGTGCCCACACACACCCAACGGCATCTGCCAGCTCGAGAAAACCCCAGAAGAATCCCTGCTGGGGCTACCAGAGGGCCCAGGACCTATCAATGGGCTCAGATGGCGAATCTGAGATCTCATAGGCTACTAAGCGGCTGCTCCCATCTGCGGGTCGCCCCTTTTGGGTCAGCCGCTGTCAGAGCCAGGCAAGACCCGTACTGTAGGAGATTTGTTGACATGTGGGGAGTACTGAGAACTGATGGTGATTCTGTCTACTCTTGGCCGGCAGAGTGGATATGACAGTAGTATTCGCGCATGAACTGCCCTCAGTCTCCACAAGCGGAGAGCCCTAATGTCTGACTGCCGGTGTGCAGGAGGCTGAGGGTTGAATCCAGCAGGACTTCCACATCCAGTAATTCCATGACGACTGGGCGCAACTGATCCCTCGCCTCACTTCAACGTCCCGCCCAGCTTCAACCCCACGGCCCCGGCGGGGGAAATGACCTCGGAAAAAGACACGGTGACGCCAGGCCTCGGTCGCAGCAAGCGGGCAGGATGAGACATCGGCGCGACTTCGGACGAGCCTGGCCGGTCACGTTCCAATTCCCAATCGCCCCGAGGTTGTATTCCAAGGGCGCTGCGGTCGTGCTTCTCGCTGCCGTGGAACACATGACCTCCAGACCTCTGGCATCAAACTCACCGCTCGAGGATGGGGTCTCCTGGGTAGACAGAGGACGCTCCAGGTCCGACTAGGGACCAGCCGAGCCGAGGTGAGTACACCTGCGAACGTGTCTCAGACAGAGAAGCTCGGAGTGCGTGGATTGGCGGAAATGACGCATGGGCTGGGCCCTGCTCACCGAGATCGCCCTCGTGATACCGGGCTTTGAAGGAGCGGCGGCAGCAGGAGCTGTGCCACTGCACGCGCGATAGGGGCCTCGTCTCATCCTTTGGGTCCTGCTACTGCGGTCCATACTTGCTTTCCGATACACGGCAGATCAGGACAGCGACGTTGCATTAAACGTGCTACAAATCTCAGCGGGAGAAAATTTGATGTCGCGGGTGGCGGTGGTCATCAGAATGCCATATTGCGCGTGCCTGGTCATACCAGGTGAGGTCGAGCCCGTCCCCAGACTGACCACTGCTTCGGGAGGACTCCAACAACGGGGACACCCATGCCCGGGCGCTTAAGCTCGGCTATCCAATGGATTGGGCCTCATCACCCCTGCTAACGGGAGAGGTAATGAGTGGAGACAGGCCCCAGCTCGAGGAGACCAGGGTCGCCAGTCAAACATCTTGTTCGTAAGTTTTCGAGGGTTCGCTGGGCCTGGGAAGGGACTGACGAGAGGAGCTGGCTCAAAAAAGATCAGGAGACGCGAATGCGTATGATGATGGCAAGACGTGTCATCATCTTGGAAGGGAGGTTGAATCCTTGATCTTGCCTCGTCTTGCTGCTTGTCTCCGTGGTTTTCGCTGTGCCACGTCACCAGCCTCACTTTGCCCAGCGTGGTCAAGTTCCGGCCTTCAACTGTGGCGGAGCACAGAGAAGCACCCCGGTAGTTGTCAACTTCCGGTTACTACCATGCGGTGCACTCGCCACAACCCTCAAACCCACTTTCGCCGGCTCCGACGGCGAACCCAGGCTCATGCAGGACGTGCACAAGTGCGGAATTGCCATTGCCATGCAGAAGTGAGCCGTGACGGTGCTGCAAAGCCTCTTTTCTGCCTTAACAGCTGCAATAAGGGTCCCATTTTTGCAACCGAGACTGCAGAGATTTCGTTGGTTCCTTTTGCCTGTCTGGCTTGTCTGGCTTGTCTGGCTGTCTGCCTAGGCAAAACCGGCGCGTTGCCAGCGCATCACAATTGCCACGGGCTATTGAACACACCCAGCTTTCAGCTTGCCTTGCTCGCTTGGCCCGTCAGGCGTGGCATCCCGCGAACCAGGTGGACCGGTACCTGCAGATCATGAGGCGGCGTCGAGAACCATGGAACATGAAGCGTCGACGTGACAGCCGCAATGGCTTGCGAGCGCTGGCCTTCGATCTGCTGGCACTTGATGACACAGGTAGACCTAAACAACTTGTCGCGCTTGACTGCACTGCCCGGATCAGTTTTCTAAAGCCGGCAGACGATCGATGGATCTATTCTATTCTTGTCAAACGTTGCAGGTCGACACATCGCCCCTATGACAGGTCAGATGTGGCTAAAGAGATCAAGCCTAGTCGCGATCCGGGGGGACGAGTGGTTCGAAACCTCAGAGTTTCTTTGGCCATGATTAATGACCTGTAGAGGCTTTCGGCAGCGTCCCCCGGGGCGCACTCGTGTGAATGGGCGTCGGTCGCGTACATGATCCTCCACGCCAATCTCGCGTCAAATACTGGCTCGACCTGTGGGGGACGCCTGCCACTCCTACATACCGTCTGCAAGAGCGAGAGAAAAGGGCCATGTCCACACCCTCTTCGGGACCCGGGTGAGTGCTTCCAAGCCGGTCCGCATCCGCGGTGGGTGGGAGGTTGTTTCGATGAAGAGTGCGAGAAGCGATCCCCGGGCTTCAGTCACGTTTGACTAAGGTCGTCAAACTTTTCAGGTGCTGTGCAGCAGGTCGCTTTGGGAACAAGAGGGGAGCCTCAATAGAGACAGCCAGGGACAGGAGCTTGATGTAAATCGCCCGATTTGGCATAAATCAGGGGTGGCAGGGGCCTCTAAAACCTGTGATTGGGGGTTTAATATCTCCTGCGAGCCAACCAGAGCGCGGGATTGCTGTTTTAATTCGAGCTTGGCTTCCTCCAAATCCACGGCGGCGTCTGGCTCCTCCTTCCGGAAGGACAGATTGATTGTAAGGGGGGACGCGAGGGGAGCAGTTCCGGTGTCAAGGAAGCAGGTTTTGGGTGAGTCGCGTATGTACCGATCAGGGGCTCAACAGATGAGTCATCCGCATCTCAATTGAGATGGAACATCAACATCTGCGATGGCCTCGGCCGGAGAGGAAGAGCGCTCGATGCATGTCAGAAGCCGTGCGGCTCCAGGTCGCCCAAGGAAATAGGGCGTGCCGCGGGAAGCGCCAGGCGTACAGGTGCGATCGCATCTCCTGAGGAACTGGTACCTGCTGGGCCACAGATGCCAATAGGGATAGCATGTCGTGGTCTCATGCTGCCATCCCAGGCCCTCACACTTGAGTGGTGACCGAGACCTGGAGTCCCCTGAGCGATCAGACGAAGACGGTAACGGCTCCCGTCTTCTGGGCCGCGCTGACCACCCACCGGGCATGCGTGGACCGCGGGCCTTGTCCTGGTCCCGCAAGCGTGCGAGCAAATGTGTTCCTGGTATCGAGCTTGAGTGTTGGTGATGGTTTTAATTAACAGCTGATAAGAAAGCCTCGGGCTTGGGTCTAAGAGTCAGTCTTAGACCATCCCAAGGAGCCGGGACAGGCGTAGAAGTAGCGAAATCTTGAAAGCTAACAGGCAGTGACTCCCCGATCTGGCCAAGCCACCAGGCCACCTGCAGGAGCCAGTCTCTCTGCTGCTCTCTCTCTCTCTCTGTCTGTACTGCCAGGCAACCAGGCAGGAAGGCACAGCATGCCTCGAGGAAAACCCTGTGCTCAGCCGGGCTTGGGTATGCAGAGAGCAAGCAACCGAGGATCATCCTAGCATCAGTCAGCAGCCATCGATCACCAGTCTCTGTTCCCGTCGGCGGACTAGTGTGTTAGTCTACCCGTTGCGAGACCAACTGCAAGAGTCAGAACACGACAGGCCCCGGCGCTTGCGCGTGGCCGTTGACTGGCGCGAGTCCACACCCAGCGACTCCCCTGCAATGGAATCCCAAGGATCGCCGTCAAGGGTGAGGGAGAGAGGCCGATCGGCGTGCACAGAGTGAGACATTGTCTAAGACATGCATGCAGAACACAGCGAACTTGCTGACCATGCCGTGCTGAGGTTGTCATGGTCTTTGGGTTCGGCCCCTGCGCACGTCTTATAGCTTTCCCATGTGGCTTCTTGACAGCTTCTTCATCATCATGCGGTACTGTACTGCAGCGTACGTAGTATGAAGTGTATCCAACATGCTGTTCAGGGCTTGAGCACTGCTTGTGGTCAACCGCCGGTATCCGTGCGACTGCCCCTCACCGTTCGCCTCTCTCCTCACCGACCCCGGCCCCGGCCTCGTCTCGTCTTGTCTCGTTTCGTTTGGTAGCAATTCCCCTCCCTGACTGACCAGTTCTCTCATCGTACCTCGCTTCGCCTATACCCAATACCACAGTCTGGCGAGGCAGAGAGCTCCTTGGTGATCGGCGCCACTCGTTCAAACACAAGCAGGTCACGGGTCGCTGGACCTCCGCATTCTCCTAGGACCGGGGGCGGGACGGAGAACAGGTCGACAAAGACTGGTCCTGTCTGTATTATGGACTCTGGACAAGCTCCGGACATGACCCAACCCAGGGGACGGTCGTCTGGTCGGCCGTTCGCCATCCTCAGAGGCGAGGGCTTTTGTTGCCCAATGGCATCATCAATCTGCAAACTCAGTGCTCCCATAGGGCCTCGCCTTATGCACAGTCCAGGGCCTCTCCAGGGTCCCTCTTTTTACGCGCATGGCGCAGCGTGTGCTTTCTGCAGCAGCAGGGCCCGCCCTTTCAACCGGGTCAAGGATAGGCAGGATGCGACGCTGCTCATTCTCGACTGTCGCCTATTACCGCCCAACAACCGCTTGCCCTTCACACCAGTCCCACAGCCGATCTGTCTGGCCTGTCCAACTGCCTTTTTCATTTGTGGCCGATGGTACCCCGCCACGGACATTGAGACGGAGGGAGAAAAGAGAGAGAATCTTTTGCGGTCCACCTTCAACGGGGTCTAAATGGCTCAACCAGTACGCAGTATGTGCACGTGCACAGTACATCGTGCACGTACACGCAAACACACACGGACAATGTACATGGCACAGGGCAGTGTGCACTGCGCGGTACATAGGGAGGCCTACACCGTGTCTCAGTCGACTTCACCGTCCGACCCGTTCCGTGGACTGCCAGGTGGGGTTCTACGGCAGCAACTCGCTCGTCAGTCAACGATTGACGTGCAGCCCCCGAGGTTCCCTCTCGGATCATCGCTCAGAGCCTGCGCCTGACCCCCACTGCATGTCACGTAGCAAAGTATCTGCCCAGCCGTGCCCACCGCGCGTGCCAGATACTCCATCTCACTTATTACTGCGGATGGGTTCTGGCACAGCACAGCAGCCAACCAGCATGTAAACGCCACCTCGAATGGTCAAAGATAGTATACGGGCATGCGGGACAGGGCAGGGGGCTGTTAGCATTCTTCGCCTGCAGCTGGTGGGGAGTCATTTGATCTTGCGCTGCCCATGCCCATGCCCATGAAGAATCCTGGGCCGCTTCCCCAGCTCTGACGACCCCTGCATCCTGGTGCGGGCTATCGTCCGCACATCCCTCTTGCTATTATCAAGGTACTGCGGCCCAGTCAGTCATCCTCCGTCGGCTCGAATATGGGCACGGCAGGACGGTCGGCTAACCTAAATACCTCGTCTCCTCGAGCTCTACGAACTTTTTAAACGCCCGTCTGGACTGCTCCATCACAAAGGTGCCACCACACCACCCCGTCACCCTTAGCGAGCTTACACACGCCTGTCGCTGGGGATATCCTTGTTTTGCCCACCACCCTCCAACATCCTCCACCAAGCCCTCGGATGTTACCCCATCCCACCATCTCGACATCTTGTTGACATTTTACCCTTTCCTCTTCGGTCGTGCGCGCTTTTGACTTCAATACTCTTTATTAATCCTGTGTGCCACCGTGGTAAAACATTCAACGCCCTCGTCTGCTCTTTTCGGCTTCCACGGTGCTCCACTTACACGCACATGTCTGGCACATAATACGCCCACCTCGCATATGTTTTGAGCTTTTTGTGGGCAAACTCGCCACCTCTAGACTGCATCCATCTGCCCAGGACTCTCACACAAACACGGTGAGTGGATTTCCTCGCGGAATGTTAGCCTTCGATCTTGTCTTGTGCGACCCAAATCCTTCCTCCCATCTTGGGGGCCAGGACCAAAGTGCTGACTATCGCTTCGGCATGCTCTGAACCAGATGAAGGTTGGACCCCACGGGAAGACATAATGTGTGACTGAGTGCAACGGCAAGTTGACCTGACATGGAATCCTCGAGATTGAGGATGGCGGGTCATGGGACGACAGGCACAGCAACGCAGCCCAGGCGGGCGGGCGTCAACATGGATACGCCCCCAAGTGACTTCACACCTTCCCTGAGTCGAAGGGCCCGGAAGGCGGCAGAGAATGCCGCTATGCCTCCCCCAGATGTTCCATCATCTAGAAACGCAAGCAAGATACCCCAGACTTCCATCCTCCGGACGCCTGCCCAGACACATGGACGGAAACCAAGCATTGGCTCACATGGACACTTTTGGGGCTCCAACTCTAGTAATGGGTCTGAAGATGCTCTTTCAAGCGTTGCCAGCTCGTCCGGGCCCTCAAGCGGATCCCAAGAGACATCGAAACAGCCCAGGAATGTTCTTCGGAGAAAGCACCCCAGAGTGACCCCGGAGCCTCCAAGCATGCCTTACCATTCTCGCAACAGCTCCATGAGGACCGACTCATCCTCTTCGGTCCCTCGGTCAAATGTCTCGTTGGATATACCACAAGACGCCAACTTGGACCGCAGGTTTACTCCGAGCCCAGCAGGATTCCAGACACCCCAGAGACCTGAGCCTCCAGCGACCAACCCCCAGCCTACCACGGTCTACCCTGAACTCGACCGATACCGAGACTACGAACCTCAAGAATCCTACCGGAATTACTATGCTGAAGTGCCATACCCAATATCGACCGATTTACCCCCGCCAACGCCACTGTTTTCAAGCACAAGCAGCCAACACAGCACCTTTAGTGGCAGCCCGTCCACTAGGTTTTCCGAATCGCCGGGAGGCGGTCCGTACAGTCGAGACACGACCCCAACCTCTATGTCATCCCAATCACCCGGTCTTGTTGCGCCCATGCGACTCCCTATCTCGAGGTCTAAGCAGAGCAGCCCTGCGGATCCCAGGCCACCCGTGACCCGCCGGAGAGCTGGTAGTGCCTCGAAAGAGGTCCGAGACGAGAGCACGGAGCGGGAAGGCCTCTCCATGGTCAGGGAGTCTGTGAACTCATCATCGTCAACCTCCACGGTACGAGATGCTACTCTCAGGGATCAGAGACAAAAGAGGCTCCTTGCATCCCGCGCTCCCAGCCCACCGCCGCGGATGTCCTCTGAGAAGTTCAAGAAGACGCGGGAACCCGAAGCCGCAGCCACCAGGAAGTCACACGTGCCAAGCAAGTCCGTTCCTGTCATCTCACCTACAGTCAGACTCACGAACAATGCTCGTCAGACTGGCGAAGCACCTGGCGCTCCCACACCTCGACCAACGCCACCCATGAGGCCGAGCAGGGAGGGGACCCCAGACCTACATTCTCAAGTAGGGTTGCCAGTACCAATTGTCCACAGCAATCTGTCTTCGACTCAGCTATCGGAAAGGAGGCGAAGCGGTTTGAACCCTTCTAGCAACACCGCTAATTCCTCCCGCTCCAATACACCATTACAAAGTGATCAGCCACAACAGTTGCCCGCACCCAGAGTTGGCAGGGAAGCGACTCCCGTCCCTCAAGGTGCTCTATCGGGTCCAACAACTCACACAGCCAAACCAGACCCTCGCAAGCCTCCTCGCACTCCGAGTCCGAGTGTGTCTTCAGCGTTCAAGTCCCGGTTTCCTCTGTTCAGCCGCAAGAATAAGTCGATTTCAGAAGCGCCTCCACCCAATGTGTCCGAGAAGAAGGATAGGCCCCCTCGAAAAGGTCCTGCCGCAGGAACCGGCCACGAAGGATATGGGCGGCTTGGCCACATTCGGCGACGAAGTGGCAGCATGACTAACAACCCTCGTGCAATTCCTGGAACCATGTCTTCACAGGAAAGCCTTGCGAGCAGCCAGTCAGTTGACCCATTCCTGGCCGAGCGTATGAGCCCTGTTGTTATAGCGGGCGGCGAGATCATCGAAAACAGGAATGTCAGCTTCGATGCCAGTCGGACAGGGAGCGAGCAGAACCTAGCCTTGCCCCGACCTAGCCTTGGTTCAAGGAACAACTCTGGATTGTCTCTATCGTCCCAAGAAGATCGCAACACTCTTTGGCCCTCCGCAATGCCCCATATACCCGCACCAGGGCCCTTCATGGGACGTCGGCGACCTTCTGATAGCAGCGATTCGGAGGGTCTCAATATGAAGCCGACCTTGGCGCTGCGGCGATCGATTCAGAGACTACAGAACGCGGATCAAGGAAACATGCGTCTACCTCAGCCCATTGTTACACGGTCCGGGATGACGACGCCGGCAATGAATAGCCACGATACTTCTATCTTATCCGATGACTCGCTCTATGACGCACGAAGAACGCAGGGCCCAACCAAGATAGATGCCGCGCACCCGCCGCCGAAGAAGTTGATGAAGAAGCCGAAGTCACCCCGTAAATGGAATCTGTTTGGACGTTCGATGACCCAATCTTCCAGCAAGACCAAGGAGTCAGTGACACCAAAGCCCGTTCCCACACCAGCAGGCGGCCAGAAGAAGACCGTGGCATTTTACGCAATGATGGATGCTTCGGAACAGGAGGAAGTTTTGCCAGATGTCAAGCAGGTGCTTCGTGAAGCCCAGGCCCCAACAACATCTTTGCCAGCCTCGCAGGTCACAAGCCAGCAGCGACCTCCAGCGCCGCGAGAACAGCCCTGTACTGATAGGGAAAAGACGGTCCAAGCTAAGCCTCCCAGGGCGCCGCAGGTCTCGAAGAGCACCTCAGCCGTGGCCCCGAAGGTCGAACCAAGAAAGCCTTTGGCCCAGCCCACACGGACAACGCCAGCCCCAGCAACAACAACAAAGCCCCCAACCACCCGCTCGAATCGGTTGCCCCAGGTTGGTCGGATCCCGAAAGTCACTACTACACGCACCGAACCAAGCAAGTCTTTCTCCCGACCGTTCAATCGCACCAGCATGCACCAGCAACCCCCGGCTGGCGTACAGGCCTCAGCCGCAGAGTTTGTCGCGAAGGGGCCCAGCCCCCCGCAATCTCTGACATCAGCTTCAGAACCCAAGGCCGAGATGCCAAAGACTGTTGAGAAGGTAGAGAATGATCCATCGTCGGCCTATCGGCTATCCAGGGAGGTTCCGTCCGAAGCAAGCCGCTCACAAAACGAGTTCCTGTCTTTCCCCCCACGCAAGGATTCCCAGGGTACCTCGACCACATCTTCCAGCTGTTCAGGTGCACTCAGCTATTCCGACGCCACAGCCGTCATTCCTGGGCCAAACGCTCCCCTAGCCGAGGACGAGGTCTGGGACGAGTACAACGATCTCATGGGCGAGGATGCGCTCAGAGTGCCCCCCTCGGCAGGCTCATCGCAGGGCAAGCCGTTCCATCTCGAGATGTGGGGAAGACGGCTGGCCAACGAGAAGAACGCTACACTGGAGTCACCAACCATAGACGCGTACGTGGAGTCGGACTGCGAGACAGAATTCGAAGCAGAAGCCCAGGACGAGCCTGCTCCCATGTCCTCTAGCGGTTACAGCTCCGGTCTCACTGCAAAAATTGACGAGACGTTGGAGTCAATTGGCGGGCAGGCGGCTTCTTTCAGCATGAGCGACTTTGTCAGCGGATATGGCGATCGCAACAACAGCCTCAACTCCCAGTCTCAGCTCCAACGCACGAGCACTGCATCTTCTCAGAAGGCACGCGTCATCCGAGATTCTCACGCCAGCGGGAGCAGTCAAGGGTCCGATGACAACTCGGCCGTGTCGCAGGTCAACCTTCGTGTTGGTTCAATGACAGTGAGCAAATGGCTGACCTTTGGCCATGTCCTCTTCAGCCCGGTCAGGGACGAGCTGATTCCGATGACGGGCTCTCTCAAACGACACTCCATTCTGGTGATCGATGGTCTTGGAAACGATGACTGGTCTTTTTACGCAGCCGAGACATACCCTGCGGCTACGTTCTTTAACCTCTCTCCCCGGTCTCCTCTACCAACCGAGAGCCAGGGCGCTTCATCCAGCGCGCCTTTGAGCCCGCCGAATCACCATCAGATTCAGTACAAATCACACATGGACAGATTTCCTTTTGGTTCTCAAAGCTTTACGTCTGTGGTGTACCGATTTCCATCCGCTGTCCCGGAGTCTCACTACCGCAACATCGTCTCCGAGGCTCGTCGTGTGCTGAAGCCTGGAGGTTACATGGAGCTTTCGATCCTTGATATTGATCTCAACAACATGGGGAATAGGGGCCGCCGTGCCGTCCGTCAACTCAAGGAGCGCGTGCACATACGCTCACCCAACGTCAGCATCGCCTCCAGCTCGGATCTGCTACTTCGTCTCCTCGGCCGCAAGGGCTTCACCGACATCAAGACCTGCCGTCTGGGCGTGCCTGTCGCGAGTGCTCTCGCGCCTTCTGAGTCATCTACGTCGGGCTCGTCCTCGGCGAGGTCCGGTCCCAGGTCCGGTCCCACCAGGTCCACCAGTGGGAAGGGCAAGAGGGACACGCGCAGCCTCGCCGAGATTATCAGTGATGACGGACCCATCGCCGATGAGAGTATTACCAAGATGGTGGCCAAGGTCGGGCGGTGGTGGTACGACCGCTGCTACGAGAGCGTCGCGCCTGCTCCTGGCGGTAGGAGCATGTGGAGTGACCCGGCTCTACTCGCCGAGTGCGAGGAGTGGAGGACGACTCTGAAGCTGATGGTGTGTCACGCCCGCATGCCAGACGCCCGCGGTCGCCTCGCTAGTATCTGAGATTTCTCACTTCCTACGCATCCGCTTTCAACTTCCTTTCATTTCGAGCGTGCATAGCGACACAGTATTGTTATTGCCTCTTGAATCTGCACGTTATTTCTTTCAGACTCTCAACTTATTTTCGTCACATGCCTACAACGACTGTGACACTCCTCAGACCACATCGAGCAGCATGGAGCATCATCGGCAGGCGAGACCGAGAACCTGCCACTGCGGGACTTCATTCTTAATTTCAGGAGAAAGCTCAAAACACAAAAGATCAAGAGGGCGCGAGCCCACAAATCACTATCAAGGCTTCACTCTGCGAAGAGTCAGCCCAATTCGTGGAGGGCAGTCGAAAATTCAGGCCAAGGGAGAAGTTGTACACACAGAGGTCACCGGTGACACAGGACAGTGGACCTCGAGGCATTGGCAGGCCAACGAATTGAACATTTCCAACCACAGGCCGGCACCACTCTCTTTATTCTTCCTTTGCTACAGGATGGCGGGATCGACTTCAGCTGGATTGAGGGATTCAGGGGGCTGTAAACAACCTTTCACATTTCGCGCAACTTGTTGCGGAGACGTGGAAAGTTGTGCGGCAGGAAACAATAATGATGGGTAATATGATGGGTTATGGGCTGGATCCGTTTCACACTCTTTCTCCCCCTCGGTCAATCCCGGTGCCATCCTGACCTCATAAAGACACGTCCACAAGAGGAAGACTGAATGGATGGCCCATGGATAGGACAAGAACACACACTCTCTGGAAGAAGCTACGGATTGGATTTTGCGGTGTGACCTTGTTCACTTGAACAGAGCAACGGTAATGATCGTGCAAGTTGTTGTTTGTCAAGCAAAGTCGATAGAGATACCCCAGTCATTCAATGCAAGTGTCTTTACAGTCTCCACAACAGGACCCCCTAGCAGTATATCTCCCTATCTGTGTCACGTCAGAAAATCTCAGTTGAAGCTATGAATTACACGCTCATGTAACCACGCACGACGTAGTCTATTCAGTAATCCCTATGCCTATCCACAACAATACTGTCGCGCCGCCCGCGCCGCCCCAACCCATCAGACTGAGACACGCTCCTCCTCTTCACGCTGTCCACCTCGCGCCGGCCCTTCTCCGGTCCATCCTTCACCCCCCACACCTGTGCCACCATGTGCTTCTCGACAAAGGCTTTTGACACGCCCAGGGCCACCGCGTCGGCCATGGCCCTCTCCATGCGCGGTACGTACCTTGCCCTGATGTTGCCGTCGTGCACATGGACGGTGCTGGCGTACACGAGGGCCACAACAGGCTTGGATTCCACAACCCTCTCGCGGCCCCGGTCCTCCCTGGCGGGCGATGGCGACAGGACCCGCTCCGTCTTGTTGGGAAGTCCAAGGAGCCCGAGGATGGAGTTTCTAAAGCCGCCGCCAATTGCCGCCGAGGATGAGGAAGCGGAGGAGGACGAGCCCACGCTAGCCCCGCGGCGACCCCCATCGCGGGGACGGTGATCCCGGCGCCGGCGCTGATGGTCCTCACCCTCGCCGTCGTCCCACGACCGCGCCCGCCGCTCCACACCCACGACAACGGAGGGCGCCCCCTCCTCCATCCCTCCTTCCCGCTCGTCCCTCACGGCCTTGGCCACGCTGGCGGACGTGCATCGCGCAAAGACGTTGCCGCGTACGGGCTCGAAGTCGACCTGCACCTCGAACCTCTCATACCAGCCTTTCGCGACGCCCTCGTACCGGTCCAGCCGGCGCTCATCGGCGGCGCTGACGGCGTATAGCAGGCCCTCGACGACGGCCTCGTCGCGCCGCCCCTTCTTGCTGTCTCTTCTCGGGACCGGCACGACGTTGGCCACGCCGCGCTCGTTGACCTGCCACCTGTGTCCCGGGAGTGTGGCCTTCCCCAGGAAGATGCTGTCCGGGCAGCGGTGGGCCATCTGTTCCGGGCTGAGGTTGCTGCCGTAGGCGAAATAAAGCCTGTCTGAGGCTGTGATGAGGGGGTGGTGGGCTAGCATTTTCCCCCTTCTTATTTAGTTTGTTCTGTTCCGGTTTCCTGCCACGACTTAGGTGCGCCCTTGCGAGGAGAAGAAATGCATAGACGGGTTTTTGGGACTCCTCATGCGTCGAAACGATCTCGGAAAGCAAGACGAGGGTGGACGTGAGATGAGACTACCCAGCATTCTGTGATATATGCGTGATGCGGAGGCCTGGCGATGGTGCCGCAACACGACCCTTTGCGGCGACCACTGGAGAAACGCGGTCCAGCTTGGAGGCGTCGACTCACAGCTGTTTCAGGAGTCTCGCATGTGATCGATTCTATTGAGAGCGACTTGGGCTCTGACGCTCGGGGGGCAGGTCACGACCAGGGCCGGCCGGGCCACAGGCCGGGCTGACTGCCACCATTCTGTGACGACAACGCGGAGCGGACAAGTGCCGAAGTCGAAGTGGCAATCAGGGTAAAGCTGAACAGCAGTTGAGATCGGGCGCCAAGACGAAATAATGTCCTTGTGTGGCTGGGTTTACTGAGCCATGACCTTGGCAGTTTGTTAGGCGAGCTGACTTACAGCGAGACGCCATCCCCAGCCCCCGCCTCACCACAGTCCCTTCGAGAGATTAGGGAACTTTCCTGAGCAGACAATTCAATCATGAGTGCAACTGCTCAGATTATAACTAAACAAGCAGTTGTTTCATCTGAAGCCACCCCCTTTTTATTCCTTTTTTTCCTTTTTTTTTTTTTTTAATCCTCTTTTTTTTGGGGTTGGCCCCCGCACATAACAAGCGCAGGAGTCTCTTCAGAAGGCTCCTCCCACGCAAGTGATTTTGTTTCCAATTCGCCATGTTATGGCGGCCTGGGTCCGCGTAGACATTTCTCGCTTGTTCAGCGTGGAAAAGCATCAACATTCATCACCAAACCTGTGACCAAGTTGAGGGACAAAAGACGAGGAAAGGGTGCTGCAACACACCTTCAAGTTCTTGTAGCCGGCCTTTTTCCTGCGTGTCCCCCAATGTCTCCGCTTGCTACCCATTAAATATCGCTGTCACTTCTCGTATGCTTTGAGCCGATATGTCCTAGACAGGAAGATTCGAACGTGTGAAACAGTTGCGTCCCTGGCTAGGCTATGAAGAAATCCCACCTCAGCTGCGCCAATATGATGATGTCCCTTCTGTAGTCATTGTCTGACAAAAAACGTCCAGGATCATGCATAAGCAAAAATATAAGACGGTTCAAAATATCACAGCCAAAATTCCTGCTAGGGGTCCCTCTTGCGCCACGAACTCCGTTGTACTTTGCTTGGTCCCGCAAGAGAAAGTCAAACGAGTCATCGCAAATCGCGTAAAAGTATGGATGGATCCACGGGGTATCTTCCGTCGTCTCGCCATCCTGCTTAGTCCTCCATAGGCACTGTTGGTTTCCCGGCATCGACGATAATCTGTTCGTCTATCTTTTGCTTCGTCTCGCCCCACTCGACCCGTTTCCAGGTCGTGATCCTCCCGTCGTTCAAGTCGAGGTCGAAGATCCTGATCTTGCGGTGGAAGCCGCCGTACCCTCCGTAACCGCCGAAACCAGAGCCGCCCGCGTAGCACATCCAGAGCTCGGGCTTCTTGGTGTCTGGGTTGGCAGAGAGGGCGCAATATTCATTGGCGTGATCGCTGGACGAATGTCAGTCAGGTTCATTCATTGCTTGTGAAGAAGATCAGTACTCACTGTCCACAGCTGATCATGCTGACGCCCTGCTCAACCAGGGCATCACGGAAGCCAGAGTTGTAATTCGGCGCAGTCACACCTTCCCTCCACTCGCCCTTGAAGTATTGCTCCGTATCACGATACTCTGGTAGGGGGATGTGAATGAACGCAATGTTCAGGTGGAAATGTGTGTACTCTTTGTGCTTCTTCTTCAGACCTTGCGCCGTCTGCCGGAACCAGTCAATCTGATTCTTCTTGATCCAATCGTATCCCTTGAATCGGCGCTCATCGGGCGAGTACGCGTGCGAGTCGAGCAAGTACACGGTCACGGCCGAGTGCTTGGAGCTGCCTTTTGCTAAGATCTCCACATAGTAGTTGCCCACCCCGTCTATGTCTTCTGGCCCGGACTTGGAGAGAGAGTATGGTAAGGTTTCAACCAGTGCCATCTGGTTTGCGCGTGTCAAAGCGCCTGCTGCGCCTTCGTCGTCGTGATTGCCAAAAATGGTGACATATGGTACCTTGTGCTTGATAAGGAGCTGCGCATATTTGAAGATGGCCTGCCAAAGATGTCAGTTAGCGCACGAGGTGTGGGCGAATTGGAACGTCCAACTTACCGACTGTGCGTCTGGAGCGGTATCTCCATTAATCTGATCACCGCTCAAGACAACCAGGTCCGGTTTCTCGTCCTCAAGGATCCTAGTGACAAAGTCCAGCGTCCTCGGGTCTGCCTCGCACCTCTCACCCTCAGGGCTCTCCGGCATGGCTTCTCTGCAAGCCCCGACCCCAGTACTCAGGTGCATGTCCGACACCTGCATGACCTTGAATTTGCCGTTCTCTTTTATCCTTGGCTGAGGCTTATACGGCTCCTGCTGGCTGCCTCTTCTCACTGTGATATGCGCCGAGGGCACATTTGGACCCGCGTCCAGGAGCAGTGGCGTGCCCTTCTCAGGCATCTCCCAGCCATCCCGTGCCTCGACCGCATCGTCGCCAAACAGGACATCCACGGCGGTTATCGTCCGTTTCGAATCAATAGCGACCTTCTTTGCTGATCTTTTGATCCACAAGCCTGCTTCACGGGGCTCCCACCTCTCGTCCGCCTGGCCCTTCCTGTTCGTGCCGGGGTCGAGCCGTCCGACGTTGACATCGATGATGACCTTGTCGTCCGAGGTAAGCTCCTCCTCCTTCTTCCTCCGCACGTGGATGTATGCGCTCGTCACCACAGTCCTGCCCAGGTAAAGGTCTTTCTCGATGCGGTGCCAGACGTCCGGGTCGAGGCGACAGGAGGAAAAGACGTTGATAGTGGAGCATTTCTTAATGGTGATGTCGGTGATGAGGAGGCCGGCATGGTGCTGGGGCATGTACTCATGGATGGCTGAGGGTAGAACGCGGAAGTTTCTGTCGAGAAAGAAGACGACGAGGAAGGTGACGAGGGCTACCGAAGATACTTGGACAATTGTCCTGACCTGTACCGAGGGTTAAAACGTTGGAAAGGGTCCGACAGCAGCAGCGCAGCAGCGCAACGTCTCTGCGAAAGAAGAAGGGGTGCACCGGTGGGCGAGCTTACTATTCGGCGCGTCATGGTGGGAGGTATATGGGACACTTGGGGGCAGCAGTCACCCAAGCTCGGCTGGTGGCATTGAGGTGGTCAATCCGAGGCAACTCTTCGAGTGGGAGATAGCAAGGCGCGTTGCTTCCAGGGTTGTCGCTGTCAGCACCATGTCCGTGCAAGGAGACTGGGAACTAGAGCATTCAAGTACGTATTCTACTCGTAGTAGGCTAGACTGAGAGGAGGGGAGATGTGGAGTGGGCTGGGTGGCGGGTATAGTGTGTGTCTGAAGTGTATGGATTATGTGAGTGCGACGCAGCAGTGGATGCTCGTTTAGGTGCTGCCTCGCCAGCGCTGGGGGGTGGAGGTTTGAAGATGGGGACGGACACGGTGACGGACACGGAGAAGACGGAGGCAGGCGGACGGAGGCGCGAAGACTAATAAAGCTCAGCTCACGGGCGAGATGGCACGTCGGGACGTTGGGGGAGATCTGGGCTGATCTATGCAGTGTGTCATAGGTGCTGTGTGCTAAGAAGGTGCGCAATCACGAGCTACGCTAGCTCCCTTTGTGATGGCGGCGGCGGCCAGGTCCTTCCTCCTCGGAGCTCTCTCTTTCTCTCTGCCTCCTGGCAGGCTGGGCACTGGCTGAATGGGCACCCGGGCACTGGGCGCCTGTGCACCTACCTGGGTGATCTGGCACGGTACCTATCCCTCTGGCCTCCAGGGCTGGATCTTGCAGGTCAGAACTCAAAAAGGGGTCGCCAATCAGGGATCGCCCACGCTGAAATCTGGGGTAGTGGGTTCCCTTACGTGCCCGCCGGTGGGATTCCAGGCGCTCGGCCGACTTCCGTGCAACATCGGCTCCGTATTGACTACCAACAAGCCCCAGGTGAACTCACACTTCCTCAGTTTTGACACTTGTTGCGCTCTGTCAATTGTAACCTAAAGATACACCCATATTCTTTCACTTACTCACTCAACATGGTCGGCCGGCGACGTCACGACTGCGACCAACACAAGGACCTGATCATCAAGCTCTACCATGAGAAGACACCCTGGTCCAAGATTGAGGGCATCCTCCTCAGTGAGCACGGCTGCAGGGTGAAGTCCAGGACGATAATGCGCCTGACAATAAAGTCGGCCGACCTCAACCACCATATCAGGTCCTACTGGGAGGACAAGAGCACCAGACCCAAGACAGACGAGGAGCTGCTGCAAAGGCTGCTCGCCGACGGCTTCACGGTCAGCCTGAGCGCTATCATCCAAATCCGCAAGGACATGAACCTCTACCGGCGGTGGGACGAGAGGCTCGGCAGGTACAGGCCAGATTCGGAGCTCGGCAAGAGACGCAGGCGGAAGCAGAAGCACTCGGCTTTTACCGAATCGAAGCTCGCCCCTCCGCCTGACGCCTCCGACCAAGAGGACGAGGTCGCCCAGCATTTGGCTCAGAGCACCGGCCACGACCGCGTAGTATCGCAGCCTTGGAGTCGCCAGGCGCAGAGTACGCAGGATGCGGACGACAGTTCGGCTGGTCAACGCCCACGACAGCGTCGAGCATGTCTGCCTTCCCAGCCCTCAGAGCACCCTGACCAGAGCACTCAGCCCGCGCCTCAGTTGGATCCTACGACTCGCATGAACGTAAATCCAGATATGACAAGCAGAGATGCGTAAGTGGCCATGCACTGTGTAGGGTGTAGTTTTTCTCAGCAGTCCTTGGTGATCTTTATACGCTGATCTACGAGTAGCCATATGAAAGCCTTGCTGGACAGAGTCGCCATCTTGGAACAGCATTGCCTAGCCTATGGATTTGGCTTGCCTTACACGAACCGAGATGCAGTCGCATCTGTCTGAGCAACATTAGCGGCCGCGGTAAGAGGACCATGGGAGACCAGTGAGAGTTTCCTGCCTTGATCATGGAGGCTCGGGTGGAACACACAGCATGTCCTCGACGTGCTGATACTGGCCCTCGGAAGTGTCAACAACAACAGTCCCTAAGTCGCTCTTTCACTGTTGTGTCCCCTGTTCGTGCATGTCTGTCCTCCCAGATGAGATCGACGACGGCCAGGCAGCCTGGGACATGCCAGTTGCATCTGAAGTCGCAGTGAACCTCAAGGTATAAGGGGAACCCCCCTGAAATGACGCCGCAGCCATCCTATGCCTAAGAGATGCAGGATCTTGCCTGAGATATAGCGCACTGAGCGTTCCCGCATGTCGAAGTCCCACAAGCAGAACTGCCACGTGCAAAGTGGATCATCCCGTCGGACCGTACTAGAGAGCGCTGCCCAAGTGCACATCCTCCTCGGCCCAACAAAATGGTCAGGCTCTTAATTTGGAGGACCTTTAATTTGGACTCTAAGCGTAGGACTCAGGAATGTGTCCACCGTCGAAGGTTTAGGATACTAGGGGCCTGCTCTTTGTACAAGGCATATATATATATATTCTGTGAGGAGTCTAGACCAGGACTGATGTAGTCCTTCTGCCATACCGGGCACCTCGGCATGGGTATACAGTAATAATGCTGTGTACTTCAAACAGCTCCTCAGATTTGAGACAGGGTGCGCATGGGCACCGCCGATGCTACGGCTAATTTCCAAGACCGGAACCCGGAGCTGAACATATTTGTCACTGTGATATTTGTTGACACACCGTTCGACCCAAACCCAAATCATTCAAAAAAAACTCCACCTTCGCCGTGCAGTCCTACCGTTCGATGACCTCTCTCATCAGCCAGAAACGATGGCAGGGTTAAAGATATCAAATCAGAACTCCTGTGCTTCCCTGCTGTTTGGTTTTGCGCCCTTCCTATTGCTTGCTATCGCTCGCCCTGTGCTGATGTTTGCGGCCTTTCAAAGCTCATCAAAGTGAATTGTTCAACTGTGAATTGTTGACTCCGGGTATTTCCAATGCTCTTATCTCCTCAACCGTTCTTGTTTGCTTTTTCTGATTGCTCTTGGTTATGTAAAAGACTCGAGTGGGAACGCTGCTACTTGGAGGCTTCAGCGACGTCTCAGTCCCCACGAAGCGCCGGGGCCTGTCGTGGTGGTCCCCAGGTATGAGAATCTATTCATCGTGCGGATCTAGCGCTATCACTGCGATCACGCCCAGCTCCTTGACGCAGAGCGTCACTGTAGCTCGGGATCGGAGGCCCCTCCGGCTGGGTCGTGTTGCTCCTGCTGCGCGTCGGTACAGTAACTGACGATGCCCCTCTACTTCTCGAAATGCGTATCAAGGGTGTGTGCTCGCTTTCGGAACTGTTGCGTCGGCTCCCAGCATCCGATGATGCAGGGCTGCTGTAATCAGGTGGCGGTTGATTCGGCTCCTGTAGGCCCAGCCCGGCCGCGGGATGCACCGTGGTTCCTCCAGCAGTACCGGCAGCAGCACTGCTAGGCTCGCCGCCGTCATCGTTAGGCACCAGCTGGGCGAGCGAGATGTCAGTGGGACTCCGAGCAGGGCCGGGACTTGTCGGAGAAAGCACCCTAAAGTTTCCAGACCGCGTTCGGCCGTGGCCATGTTGAGGCTCAAGACCTGACTGATGCTGAGGCCTGAAGTATGTCTGAACCGATGGGTTGTTGCCCTGACCATGGGCTTGCGACCCAGTGTAACTATCCTTCCTCCCAGCCTCCAGCAAGATGCTGCCGGCTTCGGAGCCATACGGGGGTGGAGGAGCCAGCGACCCAGTCATTGGGGCCAGGCCCCATTTCTTCACATTAGCTTCGATGAAAACAAATCCAGCCTGGCCGAAGTTGACGTGGACGGTTGCGGGTCCGTTGGCGCCAACAGCGGGGAAGAAGTTCTGGTTCTTCATTCCGTGGCACACATCGTCCAGCTTCTTGCCGTTCCGAGTGAAGAAGACGCAACCTGTTCGGGGCCGGTACCCGCAGCCGATGACATCGCCTTGAACGATCTGAGGCCCATAAGGTGTATGGTTGAATGGTTGATTGAGACGCCTGAAACCGTTTGAAAAGTAGGCTGCTGAGTGCTTGTGGAAGCCTGTTACAGGGTTAGCAATCGTGAACGGGTTTCCGGTGGACGTTGGCTTGAAAGCGCATACCTGGTAGCCTAAAGAGCGGGTACGGCTTGGTGGCCATCCCGATCGCAACGAGGGTCGCCTCGGGTTTTTCGTACACCTTTGCCTCCCAATAATACACCTCGTTCTGTTTCGGAACGGGCAGGTTCGTCATGACAGTGCATTCGGAGTCGAAGAACTCTATCTCTGTGCGGCCCTCGACAAAGCAGTTGGCAATCTCGAGTTCCGGCTCGAACTCCCATGCTGAAACACCCTTCTCTTGTATGGCCAGATACTGCGAAAGGGAGATATCGGTTTGGACGGACTCCGGGGGGTTGGCTGTGATGAATGCTGACCTGCTGTTAGCATAGGCGGCCCACTTGCGAGATTAGAAATGATGCAACGCACCTTTGGCCCTGAGGTATTCTGTTCGCTGCATATCATCCATGACCTCCAGCGCCTCGGCTTCCTCCTTTGCAAAAGCCTGCTCATCATCGTATTCGCCGGGCCTTCCGATCCGGTCGAGGAAGATACGGCCTGAGTTTGTGTATTTGAAGAAGTAGATGATCACGAAGATGAAACCTATCAGGACGGCGGAGCCAAGGGACGAGAGCAGGCCGATAAGGACGCCATTGAGGGCGTCTGGTGAGCGACTGGGCGGCATCTCGATGGTTCTTTCGTGCGACGACAATCGGATCAGGTGTGAGTTAGGTTCGTGGTTGATCGGGTCCCGAGAAGTTGCTTCAAGGGTGGCGTCGCCGCCGTGACGCAACCATTCGATAAGACACTCGCTATGCAGAAGGGATAGGGTGCGAGGAGAGTAGCAAACAAGTCGGTGCTTGGCAGGCTGCCGGCGTCGATAGGCGAAATGGAAACAAAATTGGCGCAGTCGCAGTTGCAGAAAGAGATGGATCGTGTGAAAGTGAGTGGCGTGGTGCGGTTCTTGTCGTTCAAAGCGGGTGGGACAAAGTGTGATGCGTCGGTCGGTCGGTCGGTTGTTCTGGCTATGGCTCTGCCCGCTGGCGCTGAGGGCACTGGGGCACTGGGGCTCTGTGGGCTCTGTGGGCTTGGCCGGCCGGCTGGTTGGCTGGGTGCCTCGTGCCCAGGCAGGATTGGTGCGGCAGGGTCTGGAATCAGAGGGACTTCAGCTGCAAGCTAGCGCAGCAACAACGGCGAAGGAGTGTGGAGTGTGGAGTCTGGGTCTGAGACTGAGGTTGAGATCGATGGCGTTACGGGTCGGGAACGGCAGCGGGTCGCTCGTCACAAAGAGAAGTGAGGCTTGGGTATCTTAGGGCAGCGAGAAGAGAAGACACAGTCAATGAAGCGAAGGCAATCAATTCGCATTAGAAAGATATGGGCGGGAGTGGGTGTGGATGTCAGTGAGGGTGATGGTGAGGAGAGAGATGGGGGATGGTTCCAGAGTTGGAGAGGCAGTCTGTGTCCGTCTGCCCACGTTGGATACGGATAGGCGGGTGGGTCATGATTTGACTGCGGTCTCTTGTCTCTGACTGCGGGTGAGCCACCGCACTGCTGGCGTCTGGGTGTCTGTCTGGGCCAGTGGCCAAGGAGGAGCCTGCTTCAGACCTCGAGAGACAGACGCCCTAGCCCTGTCCTGGTGGGCCGCCACTTCCGTTCCGTGTCCCCGTCTGGTCCCGCTGTTAGGGCCAAGCTGTGAAGAGGCACACCAGCACTATCAGAAAGCAGCCGCCGGATACTTCAGGGTTGTGTGCCAAGAAGGCAGTGACGCGCTCCTCCTGCGAGGTGAATCTCGAGACATCAGCTTGATCAGCTTGAGCTCCCTTACATAGCACATGCACCACCATGCTCGCCTTGCCTAGGTCTAATACGCAGGAGAAGAGACTAGAAAGGCATCATGGCACGTGTCTGCCCATTAGACAATTACACTACCAGCCACACTATAGGACATCTAATATCAGGGAGCAATGACGACTCACACTCATGCGCCGTCACACAATAGTACCCGCGCAGTTCATGCCCGGTTCATGCCTGTGGGCTGTCCTCCCCTTCGTACCCGTTTCTGCCCGCATGAACCCCCCACCGCCCTAGTTGCGGGTCTGACGACCACGGCCTCGACAAACTGGACGGCGCCCACGGCCGGGTTTCATCAGCCGCAGCCTGTTTCGTGAGTCGTGTACACTGACCGAGCTGTGCTGCGTCCCACAGATAAATACGGCACTGATGGAAGTGGGAGTTGGCCCGGTGCAAAGCCGTTCAGCAGTCAGCTCAGCCCTGGACCACTGAGGCCCGCCTGCACCTATAATTATCCTCTGTCCATCGTCGTCTGACAGCCACCCCCATCGACGACCTCACCCGCTGGACCTCCGTTTTACACCTGCCCTGAGCTTATCTGCCCTGCCGCTCAATCAGAGTCACAGCTGCTGTGCACAGCTGGTGGTACCTGTCCATCGAGCCGCCTCCCTTTGCTAATTATACATTTAAGCTTATGCCTCCCGGCCTGTCACCTCACTCCCTGCTCATCTCAATGGCAATTGACTGCCGCAGATCTCAATGTAAACAAGTTTCGAGAATCCCAATTGCCCTTTGCCTGCGTGTCTCAGTATGCACATGACAGCCGAGACAGCGATCGACTGGCTTCGTCTCGTGCATCCGATGAATCGAGTGCGAGCTCCAGCAGGCCGAGGAGCGATCTAGGCATCAACGCAGCCATGGACCATCAGATTTGTACCTTCGCGGTGACCAAGGCTGCAATCGATACTTATTTTCTCTCCCACCCACGACGGTGCATCCTCCTGCACAACAACTAGTATTGTCCACGGGCCGTGGGTTCTTTTCGTGGCTCTGAGGTCAGACATTTTACAATCACACGAAGCTGATATCTGGTTTTGGGCCGCGGGACAGTCCCTTGATCTCATTCAATCGGACATGAGGTGAAATGGGATTCTCATCCACAGTAATTAGCTGAAGTCCCGGATCGCCCACAATCACCACCGCTGACATCACTGTCTCCTGCTACTAGCAGAGCCTAAATTAATGCTAAAGGGACGTCGTAGCACCATCTATACCTGCATTAATTGTTACTGCTCAAATGCAATGCACCATTGCTTGACTATCATCATCCTAGTCTCTGCTGGTGGAACCTCGTAGGCGGTGACATATATATACCCACTCTCTCTCCATGCTCTTGGGATTTTTAGTTGCGTTTACATGCTCGTATATTCATGATAGGCGCGTCCATGACAGTTGCGTCTACATTATGTAAAGGAACGCGCAGCAGGCCCATGTCAGCCGCCCATACGCTATAATTCGTACATAAGAATGCCGCTCTTTTTACTTGAGATGTCGCCCTCCTTGCTAACTAGCATACCTAATCTGTGGTCGGAGCCGCGGTCACACCTCCCCCCCCCCCCTTCCCACCCAAAGTGGCACGTGGATGACCCTTCAAATAGTTTGCTCTCCACGAAATCTTCCTCTGGCCGTTGGAATTTTCTGTGGCAATGATTCGTCCTGGGGCAATGCTGTTGGTTCCTGGACGTATCAATGTTGCAGTTGACTAGTGAATTCAACCAACCGGATATAATTCATCAAGACGTCTACAGTAGTGATTGTAACGTCAGTGTCTTTTCTTCAAGACAGCCAGGGTATCAACCCCTAGTTTTCAAACAATACAACTGTAAAGGTTTGAATTTTCGGAGGAAGATAAGCATCGACTCCTATATAGTATTTTCTATAATCGCCAGAATGCCAACAATGCCCTCTGACAAACATCTGCCCAAGTTGCTCGACATCCCCGCGAAGCAGGTAAAATGGGTAAAGAAGCTGATCACGGAGCACCTAGGCAGTGCCGCAAAGCGTTTCGACAAGCCCCCGATGCAAGGAATGTTCAGCAGCACCGTGTTTGTGACTCTGGCAGACTTTCGTGAGGTGGTGGTGCAATGTCGCACCGAAGCGCTAGACGTCGACGCGTTCAGGGTTGCAAAAGACGCTCTGGGCTCTTGTCCCCGACGCCAGAGCTCTTGATAGCAAGGAGTTGGACGAAGAAGGTGTCTGGACCTACTCATTCCCACGTATGTCAGGCAAGATGTGGCACCACTGAGTCGCCAGAAGGGGCGCTGGAGGGCGCATCGCGGTCAACAAGTCTCTTGGTCGGGTGTTCTCGAAAGGGTGTTTCGCAGAAAATAGCGACGAGGCTGTGAGCAAGACAGTGCGACCGCATCTGGATGCGATCTTGGCGTCGCTGCTGCAAGAGATACAGCCCTTCCAAAGTACTCTCTAGGGCTTTGCCGGTAAGCTCGAAGAGCTAGCCTAGCTGTCTCTGTGGGTGGCCCATTACGACCTCAACGACGTCAACGTACTAATCGACAAGAGCTGCGAAGCCTCTGTGTTGATCGATTGGGAGCCGTCTTCCCCACTACCTTTCGGCATCGGCTTCGGCCGCATTCACGCACTCTTGCTGGCGAATTCACCGGGGGCGAGTCTTGGATCTGACGAGTTCGAGGTCGCAGGAAGGGGTTTCTTGAACGAACTATCTGACATAATGCCAACGAACGCCCGGGAAACACTGGAGAAGCGGATGGGGCTTGTGCAGGATGCAGTCACTCTCGGAACATTGCTCGACTGTTGCTTCCTCAATGAAAGGAAGGTGGGCTACAGTTAAATTGTTCTAAATGCTCTCTCCAAGTTTCTGACTTACCAAATACCCCAAACCAGAGGCCAGAAGCAGCCGTATGCAAAGTAGATGACACACATCTAGAGCAAAACCACAACGGAATCAAAGGCATTAGCATTTCATAGCGGTTTTTTGTTGTAGACGGGTATGAAATATTACTGTTGGACGTAACCCGTCCAAACGGGGGGGGGGGTGGATTGACGATCTTTCCCATGTTGCGTCAGATGTTTGTCAAAAGTAATCCAAGCAATGAGAGTTCAAGGGCCATAGTCGTTACATAAACACCAAAGGTTGTATCAATTCAAAGATCCATGTTGCATTCCTCTGTCCGGTTGTGAATGAAGCTCACCTAATACTTCACTACTTCCTTGTTGATATGTACTTGATCCCTCCACTGTTCTCGGCCAAGATTACGCAACGCCCAGGCCTCCTTGGCCCAAACACGATAATATTCAAGGTCCCCGTCCATTCAGGGCACAAATGATGGTGCAATTGGCCCAGGACACTTTATGGTACCCATGGGTTGACCGCATACTCCTTCAAATCCAGACCATTGAGACTATTCGTAACCTGGTCTGCGAGGGGGTCGAGGAAATCCGATATACTGCATGTATGTGTGGGAGAACTCCTGTAGCGGCGGCCACCATAATTATCTGGATCGGACCATCTGGGGGATCGGGCATCACGGACCATCTTGACGGCAGTCTCCACACAGAATCCATGGAAGGGGCGCGCTGGTCGCGGACTGAGTATGCCTTGCGCAAACATCCAGCGATAAAGTGAACCGGCTAGATTTGCGTTACACCCAGAGTGACAACTGTCTCGTGTCTTCAAGTACCGCAGAAGATCGTGAATTCCGTCAAATAACGAGCCAACAGCATCTGCCCTTCTGCCCTCGATTTCCTCTACCGAAGCCGTCAGCAAAGCGACTCAAGACACTGGTAGGATCGGCCACAAACCGATAAGCCCGCCAGGGAAAGGGAGATCTAGTAGCTGAAGAGGCCCTTGGGTTTGTAGCATGGCTTGATGTGTCAAAGCCTGAAATATATTAGGCTGGAAGAACACACACGAGACGAAGAGGTTCAAGACGGTGTCCCTTGAATAGTGAGGGAACTCAACAAGGTCGCCAAGACCCTCGATCCATGTGTCGGAGTAGAACTTCACAACGTCATAGCATTTATAATAGTCGACCAAGACTGCGATCTTTGCAAGCAGGTCCAGATCGATAGATCGTGGAATGTTTTGGCTGTTGCCATGAATGATATCCATGAGAAGTTTCAAGGCGTTCTCGTCCCAGCCTGTTGCAGAGACGGTGTGCAACGATTGAGCTCGCGAGGAATTCTCCTCCCATGGACCGGTCAACATCGCTTTGAAATAGGGAGAGGCGCAGATCAAGTGTCTTGACGAAAGTCGAAATCGTACTTGAGATGTTTCATTGCTAATAACGTCATCACCCTCAGACCCCGTCTGTTTTAGTCGCACTCTTTCTGGCGGTTCAGTGTCCAGCGGTTCAGTCTCAGCCGGTTCGGTTACCTCTGGTGCGTCTGCTGGCTCTGGCGGAGGACCTCCTTCCTGGAAACCGCCCCAACCGAGTGGCTGGAATTCACCAGCCTCTGCTCTATCTGAGCAGGCGGGGTCAAGCCGCCGAAATCTTTCCGCAAGATGATCGTCGAGCACTGGCGGCGGAGATCGTCGCAGCTCCCAAGTCTCGATCTCGTCGGTCCAGACAGCGAACGGCTCATTGGGGTTCTCAAGAGTAAGAATCACATCTCCTTGTGCATCCAAGTCATAATTTATGTTGGGCGCCATGACTGCTTTTCAAACACTTGACACTCCTGTGATCAAATATCACGCAGTGGCTTTGGATGCTGGATAGGGCCGGTCAGACGTTGGGAATCACCAGAGGTCATTGCGGGGTGCGAAGCGCCCAACGGGCCTGCGTTTCATTGCATCTGCGCGGCCATGGGCGCTTATGCTGTGCAACCTGAGCCTGGTTGGCGATTGGATGCGCGACACGTCTGCTGAATCCTTGAGCCGCATAGTCTCAGCACCTGTCCTGCTGAAGTTCCCGAGGAGACGTCGACTGTGTACAGGATCAGATTGTGATGGAGACGCGATTAGCCAGGTAGAGCCTCAGCCGAAGGAAATGTACCACAGTACTGCTGCATCACCACTTGTTCTCAGCGGTGGCTGTAGTCCAAGAGACCGCCCATTTCTTACGAATCCCATCTCCACTTAGGGGTAATGCACTATCGTATATCCCGGTGGTTATTCAAGTTTACGGCGGGCAGGCCACAGGCCTAAGGAAAGCTGGACTTGAATTCTCTTTATATTCACGATTATGACGGGAAGGAACCATTTTCCCACATCGAGCGAAGCATGCTACGAGCACTGGATCTTATCCTTTAGAATTGTTTACATTATATTGACAATGCTGCTCAATTTCCCCCGTCAACAAACGCCGTGAATGTTGTATACCCAAGCCAGGTTGTATTACCCGACGACACAAAGAAAATGTACCACCAGTCCCTCATAGAATTCCTTTGCCAGCCGCAGCTCTCTTCCTTATCATTTGCCTTCGTCACGCATACACATTTGACCCAGCATGTTCCCTAGAACAGGCAGCCTTGGCAAGTTGACCATTCGTGCAGTCTCTCGTAAAATCTCACTCGCATCCCACCACAGAGCTATCCCATCATTTCCCTGCTGCAGCCGGGGCCTGCTCCGAAGGGGCGCCCATGACATACCGCAACAGCGAGAGTGCCTACCTCTCCCGCCTGTATCCAGCACCGCCTCGCCTCTTCCTCTTCTCCTCGGCGTAGTCCCTCACATCCGACCCGCCGACGGACGAGCCAGCACCAGAGTCGGACAGCCCGGGGATGACGTGGCGGTACGACTTGGTGCCGACCTCGCTGCCGACGTCGCTCTCGGCCCAGCTCCCAGGAATACGGGACTCGACGTCATCGCTGGGGCCGTAGCTGCTCGGAGCCATGGGGGTGTCCTCATCGACGCGGTTGTTCTGCTGCCAGGAGAAGTTGCGCCTGTGGGAGGAGGCTCCTGCTGCCGAGGAGGCGGCGGCGGCGCGGCCCCTCTCCTGCAGCTTCTTGGCCTCCGCCCGGATGCGCTCCGCCTCGCGCGAGTCGCGCTTGTCGGCGGTCGAGTAGACCTTGCGAATGCCGCTGGACTTCTTGGGTTTCTCCGGGGTGTGGGTCGGGGTGCGCTCGCGGTCTTGCATGAGCTCAGAGGTGACGGTGCTCTCTGTGTAGCCACCCCTGGAAGACTCTGTCGGGTTCGTCGAGCCGTCCCACTGGCTTGAGTCGCTCTCTTTGTTGATGCCGCCCACTCGCGCGGGCTTCTCGTGCCGGTAGTTGCGGAGGTAAGCCTCGGCCTCTGCCTCTGCGTCCTCGTCGATGACCCCGCCCTCCTCGGCGACCTTGCGGCTGCGCTTGCGCTCCTTGCTGCGCTTAAGCTCCTCCTTCTCGCGGCGCTTCTCTTCGCGGCGCTTTTCCCTGTCACGCTCCTTTTGCTCACGTCTTCTGCGCTTCTTCTCCCGCCCGGCGTAGTCGCTCACGCCGCCAGTAATGCCAGTCGTACCGCTAACGACAGTGGTGGCGTCCTCGGTGCTACCGTCATCGACGTCCTTGTACACACTGCCGCCGCCGAGGTCCGTCTCGGTGGTTGCTCCCGATAGAGTGGTGCCGTTGGGGCCCTTGCGGCGCAGCACGGTAGACTTGTAGTCGTCCCAGTCGTCCTCCTTGAAGAAGAAGCCGCCATTCTTGGCCCAGAAGAAGAACCAGATGCCGACGACGATGAAGGCAGCGCCTAGCAGACCGAATAGGACAAAGAGAAATTTGTTGTTGAACTGCTCGGGGTGGATGATGCCAGCCTCGGGGTCGGGCCGGGCAGGCGCAGCATCATCGCGGGCGAGGAGGAGGGACCGTGCAGCGATGGGCCCGAGTTTTGAGACGTCTGGATCGCGGGCCTCGACTTTGTTGGACAAGGCGTGGTTTAGAACTGAGCGGGCGTAGGCAGCAAATGCTGGCGCCATCTTGTCTTTTGGTGGAAGCAGGCCCGCTTCACTGGAATTTAGGAGTAGAACGGGAGTGTTGACATATGAATGGACTTTGGCTGGTGTTAGCTGGCAGACCAGCCAAGGTCGACGGCGCTGCAGACTCGATCAGCACGAGCGGAGGACGTGCTTCTGCCTCTGCTGGCTGGTGCTGCTACTGCTCTCGCGTGTCTTGTCGTATGTTGGATGTTTATCTCCGTGACAAACAGTGACGTTGATGGGTCGTCGACAGATGGAGCGGTTCACCGACTGACTGATGAATAGATACGTTGTAGATAGATGGACGGTGACAGAGACAAGCGATCTCTGGAGGTGCAATACTGTGCAGCGTGTGAGACGTGGTTGCTGTGGGTGGGTGGTTTTGTTCCTGTGGAAACGCGATGGCTGGGGAAAAGCGGTGGTTGGGACAGGCCACCCCTGCACCCTGCCGCAGCAACGCTCCTTCCAAGCAAGAACAGGAACAGAATATAATGATGGACAGCCTTATTAATATACAGCACACAGCCCTGGCTGATGAATTCAAAGCCTACATCCTGGTTATGATCCTGCTGCATCCATAATTCATCAACCGTGCTGGGATTCGTGAGCCAGTCGAGACAGCCCTGCGGCTGTTGATGGCGACAGTCAACAACCGACGTCATCGTCTCGGGTATTGGCGAGACAACACGCACTGACTGCCTTTTGACATTTACCCATCCGGCCCCCACGTTTCCCATCCTGATGGGCTCGGAATGGGGGGCCCGTCCCGAGCAACCGACCGACTCAAGAGTGAGCCCAGCCCAGCTCAACCCAGCGAGAACCCCTTTCCCACCTCGCATCACCACTGGAATGGGGAGGGGGGCGTCGCATTATCAATCGCCCAACTGCAGCAACCCCTGTGAGACTCGAGACGTGACATGAGTAACAAGAGACGAGACCGCTGCCGGGGAGAGCTCCAGTGGGCTAATAAAGAGTCAGTCAGTCAGCTCAGCTCCAGGCCCGCACGCGCCGTTATTGGTGGGCGGGCCCTCGAGAGGCGCCGAGTGAGATGCGGACATGTGGCATGGGCATTCTCGAAAATAACATGGCTCAGTGCGTGTGCCCCTGGCATCAGCTCGACACGATGCTGCCACATGTACCGTTGTACTGTACAACAAGACAACCGCCAATCATCTCTTAGGCAAGCAACACCAACGAACCCAGTCTGCCCAACACGAGAGAGATACAGCCTGTTTCAGGCCTGTGTCAATCGACCCTTCGTGGCGCCGAGGACTCCAACAACAACAGCATTTGCCCAGGTGAGGAAGAAGACCGGTATCGTACCCAGGTCTCTGGGCAAAGGAAGACCCAGCGGAGCTCCGCTGCTCGTCCCAAAGTTCCGGTGCCTGGATCCGCGCTCCCGCCGGGCTGGGAGGTGACTACCCAGACCGGAAAACCATCCTTCGCAGGAAGGGGAAGCCGGTGGCGAACCCCGGCTGGGCTTCCCCCGGGAGATAAAAATCTCTCTGCCAAATCCCCTGGCACTTCGGACGAAACCCCAAGCACAGGGATGTCATCAGAAACACGACCTGCTTGTTTCGGGTTACCTCTGTCGTGGGGCATAGAGCAGACTTGTAAATAAATGCACGACATCGGTGGGTCCCGCGGCAGAGACGGAGGCATGCGGACCACACGGGGAGACTGATCCGGCACGGTATACCGGTACCACTTGCATGAACATGAACAGTCTGTGTAAGCATTCTTTCAAGCCGACTGGAATCACCCTCTGGTATCTGATGCGGAGATTCGTAGGTTGTCTGTTTATGGCGTATAATATGCTATGGTATATCATGACACATCACAGTAGATGTCTTCTGGGTTACCTCAATCCAGAGACTTCCGCCGCCAAGGGAAGAATCCGGAATAGCTCTTTGTTCCAGACGATCCTCGGCTTGACCTGGTCATGGTCAATGGTAGGGAATACCCACGTGCCCCAAAAGATCTGCTGTCAAAATACACAAACCCATGTCTGCGCCGCCGCTTATGCTGAGACTCAACCCAATCCGGAAATATCTCCCTCTCGCATGTCGCAGGCTCACATCAGACTCAGACTGGAGCGTACCAAGTTTGACAGTATTCAGAGAGCCATATATGAACATGGAGTAATATATGTTGGGGAACAAAATAATTCCAATGATAGCACAGTAGCATCACACAGGTGACCAATGAAGGTAATCTCTGTCTCCCCTGCGCGCAAGTCCCCGGCCAGCACGGAAGCAAAACCCGCTTCCCAGTGCGTTCCTTGTACATGTATACACAAGCCAGGCTCGAACAAAGCGCGGTCGCCCGCCCACATGAGCACTCTCGGGATACACGCCCATTGCACAGGAAACACGAGAAAATAACAATGACAAGAAAAAAGTTGGTCCCCAAGAATACAAGGCGAAAAGCGGTGTATGACAAGACGGGAAGGGTATCTCTCTCCGCTCAGCAACCATTTTGCGCTCTTTTCCCAGGCAAGAAAAATAGAAGAAAAGAAAACCGCTGTCCCAAAAAGGTGGAAACCCGGGATAGTCCGCCGACACTGGTCGGCCAGAGTCGGATGAGTGAGGAGAGGTGTGTCCTGAAAATCACAGCCCATAATTATAAACGTCAGAAACCATCGCTCGCTTATTTCGTCCAATCGACATCAGATCATCAGGCTGGTTTTAGAAAGACCTGTAAAACGGCAAAACCAAATCATGCATCATCCCGGTGGTCGTTATCAATCTTCATGATCATTATCGTCGTCACCATCGTCGTCATCGTCACCATCGTTCTCATCGTGTGCGTCATACAGGCCGTCGCTATCCAAGTGCGTCTCAAATATTATATGGGTAGGGAGAATACGGCGCATGAGGCATCGGCGGCATGTACGAGTGCCCGTAGTAGTCAACCTGTGGATGGAAAGGGGCAGGAGGGGCAGGAGCCTGTGGTGCGTGGTGCGCAAAGCCTCGCGAGTGCGACCCTGCCCGCGAGCCAGCGCGGATGCGTGCCTGGGGCCGCTCGAACCTCGTTGTGCGACTGTCGTCGGCGTACGCCGTGGAGGCGTTGTCACTGCCGCCGCGCGAGTTCCTCTCGCTGCCATTGGTGCGGATGGCGATCTCGGCACCGTCCCTGATATCCAGCTGCGCGCCGCCTATGGTCAGGGAGCTCATGCCCTTGACGAAGATGGTCATGTCGTCCGGATCCATGCTGTTCCTCGATGCTGCGGAGCGCCCATAGCCGCTCTCTCCTTTGCTGCCTGAGCTCTTGGTGCTCTTGCTTGGGGTTTTGTTGATTCGCCGGAGAGTATCGGCCGTCAGGATGTTTGTTGGCCCATCCACATCCTCCTGGTACTGCAGCGCCGACTTGTACTTGTCCTCGACTTCTCGGTCCGTCGATTGCCTGCGCGCTCCGTAGTGAGAGTTTCGTCGACTCATCCTGCCCGCCACTTCGGCATAGCCGTGGCCTGTGTCGTACATCGTGGTGGAGTCGGTGCTTGGACGACGGGTTGGGCGGGGGTATCGCTCGGCTGGAGATACGCCCGCGTAGAGAGAGTCGTCACCATCAAGAGACTCATCATCGTACAGTGATCCGACTGATCCGATCGATTGCCTCTTCAGAGCCGGGGGTGCAAAAGACGATGTCAACTGCGGGCGCATGCTGTTGGGCCGCGGTGGAGGAGGCATGCGGACGCGGTCCGCATCTTGCCTCGTAGATCTCCTCCTGGTCAAGGACGGCCGCCGAATAAGAACGCCGCCATCCTCATGGTCATCATACTCCTGACTGTAGTCAATGGCAGGGCGACCCATGGCTGACCGCGGGCGATGGGGGTCGAAGCGGGCTGCCAGAGCATCCTGGCTGGTAAGGTAGTCTACTGGCGGCTGAGAATACTGCTGCGGCGGTGGTGGGAAAGGAGGATGGTACTGTGGGGCACTTGGTGGTGGGTAAGGTGCCTGAGGAGGAAAGGATGTGCCCAGGACGGGATTGGGGTGTTGCCAGTACCTTGCGTTGGACTGCGGCGGCTTGGAGGGTGTACCATAATAGCTGGATGGCCGTTGGTTTGCCGTGTACGCCCTCGGACGCGACGAGGTGGCGGCAGCTGTGAGGATTGGGCTAGCCGCAGTGGGACTGATACCGTAGAAGGAGGACTGCTCCTGCGACTTTCTCGCTGAAGATGTGTGAAGATTGGGCAGGGTCTTGGACGACTTTGCACTGGGCCGGACAGGAGCATGTGTGACCGTCTTCTTGCTCGAGGGCCTATCCTTGTCCCGAGGTCTGGATTTGGGCTTCCTGGAATCATGCCTGAGTGGGCTGCTAGGTTGGGTGGTAGAGTCGGAGTCGGTATTGACGTGCGTTGGGTTTGGTGACGACGATGAACCCCTGGCCAGTGTCCGGTTCCTCGTCCGCGAGACGTTGGCGGCCTCTTTGACGCCAGGCGGCACTACGGAGACATATGTCCTTGTGTCGTCGATAACATTTCCATCGTCATCAGCATCCTCCATGTATGTCCGCGGCTCAGCCATGGTGGGCAACAGTTGGTACCGGTATCGACTGATTAAGGTATCCCTGGTCGAGTCATGGATGAAATGTCGTATTGCGTCGGGCCTAGCAGCACCTTGTTGTTTACATTCACTGCTTGTCTCGGTAGTGGTGGCTCAATCGCTGGGGCAGTGCGGCTCTGGTGTGAGTAATCGTTAGGCCGAGTCGGGACGGGACAACGAGCCAAAAACGGTCGGGTCATCCGAGTGGAGCCGAGTGGGAATCGTGGTAAAGAGCTCGCAGATTGCTGGATGGAATAGCAGTAAGATCTCAGACCCTAACAACGAGACTGACAAACAGGCAGATGGACGGCGTTGGGTGATGAAGTCGCAGCCAATACAGTAGCAACGGGACAGACGCTCTGGGAAATATAAAAAAAGATGTCGGGTGGGAACGACCGGGGCGGCTGCTGGCGAGTTTTATTGTGTGCTCGATGCAACGCTCTCTGTGCCTGTCCGTCTGTGTCTTTTTCCTTGGGGAGGGTGTGGGAGACAGAAAATGGCAGGGCAGCAGGGATGACAGGCGCATGTTGTGGAGGACATGGTGGGGAAAACAAGGCGAGTCAAAGTGGGTGGGGCGTGGGCCACGGAGAGTAGTGGGCGTGGGCCTCGAAATTCTTGGGCTCGGTCGCCCGTCAACACCACCGCACACACCCCTCAAGAGGAGAATATCAGGGCTGAAGCACAACGAATGGAAGAGGCGCAACGTGAGACCTACAGCATAAGAGGCGGGAACGGTTGGCCGGGTGCCAGATGCTCAGATGCAGCGAGGCGCGATGCCACACACTCCTGCCAGAAGCTTGGTGCTACCTTCTATCAAGCTGTTCCCCCCCCCCCCCCGGGCCCCCCCTTCTTCGATATTCACTTATCAGACTCCCCCGTGCCTGTGGTGCACGCTTCAATCCTTGCTGTATTGATGCCGGAAGCTGACGAGGCAACCGACAGACACAATACGCTTTCGCTTAATTAGCACGACCTGGTTGTAGCGAACTTCCCGTCCATCGCGGTCCGTCTTCCGCTCCCCCTTGGATGCTACGGACATTCTCCAAGGCTCTGGAGCTGCGCAAGATGGGGCTGTCCTCACAGACCCTGGCCCCTGCCGCATGCCACAGGCATGATGAAGCAAAGATCCAGAAGCCCGGGATGTGGAGCCCGGAAACAACGAGCATCCCCGGAATTCCAGTCACAGGATCACGGCAACATCTTTGTGCAGATGCACCATGGACGACACCATGCACCCTCACCCGCTGCTTAGCTTATCGTCAGGCCCCAACTTCAGGCCCGCTTGCCTCCCGGCCCTGCTCACCCGCTGGACCCAGAGCCCGTCAAACTACCTAGGTTCTAGATGGCAGAGGCCTAATGAGAACACACGGGTGGCGTGTGCATGGCAGGCGCCCACTCCAGCCAACAGAACAGCCCGAGTCTTAAAACAGAAGTCCTGGCGTCAGGTAAAACACCACCCAGTAAAGTGAGGACACACTCGGCCGTGGGAGCAATGTATTCGTGCCGAGGACGACGCGTGAATGGGTGGGCAGAGGACTGGCCGAACTGCAGTCTGCATCCCACCCTGTTCTCAATGGCCTGGCCCTGGCCCTCCTCCTCCCGGTGCGGGTTTCCCCATTCTTTTGGTGGCAGCGGCAAAAGTCGGGCTTGACGATGCGGCTCAAGTAAAACTGCGTGGGCTGGGTCAAGACCCATGGCCAGAACAGGACACGAACAATCCTGCTCTAATGCCAAATGACGCCGCCCTGCAGCATGCTTACACTGCCACTGGAACCGTTCCCCCACGATGCAGAGATTTCGTACCTCATGCGACCTCGTGCAGGATGACTCCCCAACCAACGATCGCCCCCCGTTCGCAGTCTCGAGGAACTGCTGCAGTCGTGTCAGGACTAATAAGCAGACAGAAACATGCACATGTTTCGCTACGGCTCATACCGGAATTGAGAAACACAAAGTTTCGCATCAATTCGCTACCGTTCTAGTCTGGTTCGTCGGCTGCGCGATAGACTTCTCGCCAATCCTGGCAGCTGCACCAATACCGGACAGCACTATGTCAGCAACTGACGACGCTGTCTTGTACAGATCCGTGGCGACCAAATGCTGACTTTAGCATTCGCCCTCATGCATCATCAACCTTCGGCACTTGGTCCACGATTGTACCACAAACATGAAGGCATCCGGCTGTTGACGATTCAGGAGCCCTCTCTGGACAGACTCACTAGCAGGATATGTTGTTAACTGTACCGCCAACTCTGAGCCTGGGGCAGGGGAGGTGCCCGTGAATGGCGCTGGCGTCAGCTTAACCTGCCGCATCTGCGCAATGGGTAGCTTGCGCATCGTATGCAGCTCACAGAATGTTGCGTGATGCCACCAGCGGCCATACTCGTGTCTCCTATCACGGGCCCGATGCAATGCCATCCCCCGCGTCCCGCAGCCTCCACAACGACGCATCCAGCAGCTCTGTCTCTCCCTGCGTCATGGTTGGGTGCAACCTCGACTGCAAGCCAGAAAGGCCAACAGGTGGCTCAGCCCGCCGGGGGGTTCACTGAACCTCCTGCAGGCAATGCGACATGGAATGCAACCTGCGACCGCAGGGTCGATGATTATTGTCCCTTCCTGGTAGAAGCCGAGGGTGGGTTTGCTGGGTGGCCCGGCAGCACGGTTCGGATCTCCAATCGCAGCGCATTAGGTGCACCCCTCCATTGGCACCTGTGACGACATGGAAGAAACACGTTGTCCATCTTCACAAGACTGCCTGTCCACCGTGTTTCCCCAGGTCGCCTGATTGGAAAAAAGGCCCACAGATGCAGTTTGCCGTCGTGCTGCCCGTCAGACCAAGACATGCCCGGCGTCTCCGGAGCAAGCCCGGGGCAGCCTGTCCTGAAAACAAGGTTCTGTATCATGACGACGGCTCAAATCACGTTGAGGCCTGTCACTCTGGCCGCCGACATGCGAGTGGAATATACGGTCTCGTCTGCTTGCTGCTCGCGTGTCCCTGCCTGTCCCGTTGCGCAAGCAGCCGGATTCACAACGGGCCCTCAAGGATAGTGTTATCTGCGGGAATTGAGCCGCCCATCTTTCCTTCACAGAAAATAATCATTCCGGAGAGACATGACTGGTCAATCCTGGGTTCGGAACAAATGGTGCAGAGTGTGATGGTTTGCGTTCAACAATAGCACTGCTGCTCGTCCCCCAAGCTCCACACCGCCCTTTCTCCTCGCGGGCGCCACCATGCCTGCATTAGATCTTCGCGCCATATCGGTGGCGCTAGAATGGTCTAGAGGAACATGATTAAGATGGGATCTTATGAGGCTCTAGGAATCATCCCTGGGCACGGCAGGCGGCCGTTCATGCATTGGTGTTGTCTCTTGCTTCCGTGCAGTGCGTTCCGGAACCAGATTGTGGAGTGACAATCACGACATATTGGACAAGATTACAGGAGTCAAGACGTCGTATGCATTTAAATCTGCTCCCGTACCCACGACCACTTACATCGGCATGTGACTTCCCCCGGTGAATACGTCACTTTAAAAGTCCAGGAAGAGGGGAGGTAGGCCTGCGCTTGCCTGCGCAACAAACATGCAACATGATGTTTCGCGCGAGTCGTAAACCCCATCGAAGCAGTCCTCGTGGAGAGTCTTACATAGACGGTGATTGCCCTTTCACCGGGATCTCCATGTCTGCCACCACAGCGCGGTGATCCGAGAGAAACACGCCATCGTCAAACCGGTTGGCCAAGACCCCATACGTAAGGAAGTTGATGTTTGTCGTATCCTTGACGAAGAGGAAGTCGATCCTCGAGGGCTCCTGGTCGGGCTCATTGAAAGAAGTGTAAGTCATCACGTTCCCATACCGCCGCTCCTCCGGGATCAGGGTCGATATGTCCGTCATCCCGGTCCCCGGCGCCGTCATGGTCTGGTACGCCTTGTCCTCCGGCGTGCTGTTGAAGTCGCCCCCGAGATACACCGGTGGCTTCCCCTTGCCCGACTGGCTGAACTCCCCGACCCACGAGTCCGCCAGACCCAGGATCAGCTTCGCGCTCTCCTCCCTCGCCTTGAGCCCGATGTGGTCGAAGTGCGTGCTCAGCACCACGACCCTCGCTCCATTCTGCCTGTGCTCGAACTGCCCCATTGTCACAATCCGCGGGAGGACAGCGTCCCACCCCGTAGATGGCTCCTCCGGCGTCGGGCTGAGCCAGTACGTCTTGCTCCGCTCGCACTTCCACGTGTCGGTCTGGTAGAAGACGGGCGAGAACTCCCCCGCGGCCTTGCCGTCGTCCCGCCCGACCCCGATGTGTGCCCAGGCGGGGCCCAGCTCCTTCTGGATGTCGTCGACCTGGTTGGCGAGGGCCTCCTGGAAGGAGATGAACGCGGAGCGGCCGGCCGTGTTGAAGCGGATCTGGGTGCAGAGCTTGGGCCGCCGGACCCCCCAGAGCTCCTCGTCGGGCGTGGGGGACGTGGTGGCGTAGCGGATGTTGAAGGTGATGATGCGTAGTGGCATCGTCTTCTCCAAGTCGTGCACGCCCATTTTGAAGACTGCTATCTGCGTCTGTGTGGGACTTCAGTGCCTCTCAAGTCCGCAGGCGCGCCGAGCGAGTCTTTCGACGCCTTGGCGCCTAGGTCTTGCTGATGGATGTCCTTTAACCTTCCCGGGAAATAAGTGTCCGCTTTTTCTTTTCAAGGAAAGTTTGAGGCTCAAGTAGAAAGGCTTGCCTTCGAATTGCAGTGATTAGTATAGAGCATATCCGTCGTAGGGTCAAGACAACAGTTGATGAGGGGTCATCAACGTACAAGCCAGGTGTGCTTCTCCTGCCCACAGACTTCAGTATTCTTGCGATGTACGCCGTGATTTCAACAAGTCATGGCCACAATCAGGGAAAATGCAACTGTTGTCAGCTCCTGTCGAATGTCCTAGACTGTGTTTGAAGCTGTGTCTGAGCTGGCATGATCAGCATCGTGAGGGGGCAAACAGGCTTATGTAATCGCCCAACGTCACCAAACTTGCTTGTAACAACATGCAACGATCCTTTCTTCCCCTAACACAGATAAACACTTTAATGAAACAGAGAATACAGTATCACAGTACGAGCCAAACTGAGGGAGGACCTGGAGCCTTTTGAGCACGAAAAGTGCTTGATTTGGTGGGTGGCCGGCGATGAACCTGCATGTAACTGTGCTGATGTTTATTCCGCGGTACCGTGACGAAGGCTCTAAAGAATGACTAAAGTATGTGCAGAAGCCCCATGGAGGCGTTTATTTTCAATTATGCGTTCTTGTTAATGTAGAAAAACAAGATACCGAACGTCAAGTGGTTAGAATAAAGTTGTTAGTCCGATACTCCAAACTGAGGGTCGGGTCCACGGGTTGGCTTAGAAGCGTTACGATATCGAGGTAGCCATTAGTAGACTCTTGTATTGCAATTCACTACACATGAATTTTGAGCGTTTAAGATCCTTTTCTTGTGACTGTAAGGTGTGGCGTTCGCTGCTATCCAAGTGGAACCTTGAAATCAAATATTCGGTAAATGATAACCGGTACGAGGTACTGAGGAATGGTAGCTATACATTCAAATTTTTCTGGTATGAAAAATCCACTCCGAGTTAATCCGGCGTGATGCGGAGACTTTGGAATAGATATGACGGCAGGCTGGGCTGCCTATTGCCGCCCTGCTCGACCATGGATGAGCGGGCTCATACTTCCAAACGCTGAAGTTGAGAGCTTCTCCTTGCGCCCACGATATATCTCCTTGTTCGGCTAGGTAATGGACGGTTGACTGGATGTCACCATAAATATGAAGTCCAGGGACCTGATTCTAGAATGAAGGCTCGGATGTGACGAAATTGTCTAGTTCTCGTGCAGCACAGTGGTACTCCTGGCAGATCACACTCTACCTAGGTATGGTCTTGTTCAATTGAGTAAGTCTTGATAGGTATGACACCAGGGGAGCGTGTAATTCTTTGAAACTTGTGAGGCAAATTTGTGATGGTCATCTGGATTTAATGATGGCCAGTCATGCCATTCGTCTCTCGTCAGCTTGTTGTATTTGATGAATTGTCTTGTCAAGTTCATGCTGATCAGCGATCCTGCAACCAAAACATCAAGAAGAACAATACTGCCTTATGGTACCCACGTTTCTGCTTGACCGAGCACTTCCCAGTGAAAGTCACGTTGCCACCCCCAGAGTTACTCGCCGAGCCATTACCCTTTACCAAAACATTTCCGCTCCCACTGGCCTTGACGTCGCAGTCCCCGACGACTACCAGATTCCCACGACCACTTTTCCGCACTGTTCCGTTGCCAATGAGCTTCACATTGCCGCTACCGGAGATGTCCGCTTCACTCTTTCCCTCGATAAGCAGGCTTCCACTTCCACTCATTTTCACGTACCCGCCGCCTTTGATCACAGTGTTGCCGCTACCATTTACAACGACGTGTTCCCCTTGGACCGTCTTGTCGCCGCTTCCGGATACATATAGTGGCGTGGACTTCTTGGGCTCAGTCCCGGTAATAATCTTTCTTGGACTTGGCGTTGGCAATGGCGGATGTTTGGGCCTCTGCCTGGGCATGGACTTGGGGTTTGGCGCATCCTGAATTGGGTACAGCTTCATGAGTGTTTCTCGATCGCCATCTGACAACACCGTATTGAGCGGAATCCGCGTCTTCTGGCTCATCGTATCCCCGACATCGATCTGGTAGTGCATTATGGACTTGGGGTCATACGCCGTCGGCTCACCAATGGCACTGCCCGTCTTTTCGTACTGATGCCGCATATCAGCCTCGTTGTCATAGCCATACTTTCTGCGAATGTGTTCAAAGTTCCACTGGGGATGGAAGTCCGGATGCTTATGATCGTGAAGCAGCCCGAGAGCGTGGCCGAATTCATGCAGCACGTCAGCCTGGACCTTCAATTCTGACTGGTTCATCTGAAGCGTCATGGTTGCCTCGTTGCTTCCACACTTGAGCGCGTCGGTGCCCACGTAGCTTTTCGATGTGCCCGAGTTGCTGAACGTCACACGGATGTCGGACGAGCGCCACGAGTCGACGGATTTGAACCGGATGCGCATGGGGATCACGTGGTAGTGCTTCTCGATGAGGTTGCTGACAAGCTGGTGCTGTTTGGTGGTGGTACCGGTGAGGAAGGAGACCTTCAGCTCGCTTTTGTCGCGCGGCCAACGCCGGCCTTTGGTAGTAGGGACTCCATCGTGCCAGGGTCCTCGGCTTGTGTGAGTCTGAGAGCGGGAGGCATGGCTGCTGGTGCTGCTGCTGCCAACCAAAGTTTCGCTGTCTTCGCCATCGCTGCTGTCGGTATCACTGCTGTCACTGTCCGTTGACGATGGCCAATAGTCCGAGGAAGACGACCGATAGTATCCTGGCATATTGGGTCTACTGGTGATTACGGTAGAGCAGCGAAGCACAGTACCTGAGTGAGCGTGTGGGTCATATTCTTTATATGAGAGTTCTGCAATTTATGGAATGTAGCGGTCGTTCGGACTGTCCGAAATTCAAGGCCACAATTGCAGCACAAGTTTATGACGTGAGGGCCGCAGCCTTGCTACGGGGCTCTTTATTCTACTTTCTGTGCATTCCTTTGATCGAACGAATGAGCCTGTTCCAGGTGGCACCGCTGCGACACATGATCAGGCAAGCAAGTTGAGCGCTCAGGCCGCTCTGGGCATTGAGATGGTCCCCAACCATTTGCCTGGCAATAACCGATTGGAAAAGTTCGCACGAATAAGGATGATTGTGACTTGGCAGCTTCGCTGGATTAAATGATATACACCCTATGGAAGTCTCTCGCATACCATACCAGCTGAGATCTGCATATTTTAGGGTGGCGACGTGTCCCTATCTCGGAGACGTCGACGGATGCCCCGTCACGCGGCTGGGCCCAGGTGTCAGGGTTGCTTATTACATAAGCGAAATAGCTACTATTTAGGGGCTTCCGCGCAGCGAGGGCGCCCTCAGTGAGACTTAGACCCTAGGTTCAATTCAATTCGTATGGGCTATAAGCCTACGAGCCCTATCACTCTACCTATGCACCTATTATTCTGACAGATTAAACCTCCGCCCCTTCTGGGAGGTAGACCAGTAGGGCCCTTTTGATTTCTAAGAGTGCTAACTGCGAAGGAGCTACGAAAGCGCTACGTATGCGCAGACTGTCTGCGAGTGTGTAGATCGTCTATAAAGAGTGTTGATTTCAAGCCCCACGTGCAAATCCCGTGGGAGTGCTACATACGTACCGTTTACAAGGGCGCCACGAGGGCGCTCCTCGAGAGCTACGTATTTATTGATTTGAGCCCCGCGTGTAAATCCCGTGGGAGTGCTACGTAATCATTGCGAGGGCACCACGAGGACGCTTCTCGAGAGCTACGTGTTTATTGATTCAAGCCCGCGAACGGAGAGCCACCATACTGCAGACCTCTGAGAAGCAAGTCGTGCAGATTAGTCCCAAAAGAGCAAAACGAAGCTGTGAGGCCAATGGGCTATAGTTGCACTATAGCGGCGAGTGCGAATCTCGCTGGGCTCCGCGAGAGTGGCCCTCTCGCGCCCTTAACGAAGAAGCTAGCCACTTCACATCAAACAGCATTGTGGTCTAAAGAGTGCCCAGAAGAAGCGCAGAAACGGTGCGGGCGTTGCGCTCTGAAAAACCTCACGTCTGGTTCTGAGTTTAAATGGTGTTAATTCTGAGATTCTAACTGCTAAGAGGGCATAGCTGAGGGCATAGCCAAGGGCGTGCCAGAGGCGCTGTGGGGAAGTGGCGCAGATGTAGCGCAGATGAAGGCCTCGGGATGAGACTTGTGAAGAGAGGGCAGTATGGCAAAGACAAACAAACACCCAAACAACCCAAACAACCCAAATAACCCAAACAACAACTCAAAAAAACCGCCCTTTATATAGCGCGAAAGAGCTACAAATATGTTGCGAAGGCGCTGCGAGTGCGCTATGGGTATGAAGGCCTCGTAAAAGAGGCTTTATAAGGTGCAAGAAAGCAGTATTTTCAATGCAGCTGGCATCAGCGAGATGGCACAGTTAGCAGAGAGTTTGGCTTAAATTGTGTGTATTTGAGTTGCAATTTGAAATTGCAGAGTGTGCGAGTTTAAACCCTGCGTGGGTCACTTTTTAGAGATTATTCTTTTTGCTAAAAAAAGCGAAGGCCTCGAGTTGAGGCCTAGGAAGAGAGGGCAGTCTGTCAGGGTTGCTTATTACATAAGCGAAATAGCTACTATTTAGGGGCTTCCGCGCAGCGGGGGCGCCCTCAGTGAGACTTAGACCCTAGGTTCAATTCGATTCGTATGGGCTATAGGCCTACGGGCCCTATCACTCTACCTATGCACCTATTATTCTGACACCAGGCCACATTTCGCCCGCCTCTGATTCCTGCCAACCCGCCACACCCACGACTATAGCTATTCACGGCCTGACTGACCGGCGCCTCTATGCCCACCGCCACTTCCTAGGTTGGTTCCAAGGTTCAGCATGATCAGCCCTGGTGAAGGTGGAATGCAGATCGGCAATATCGAAGATGGAGCTTGTAATTAGCAGAGGCCAGGCGGATGAAGGGAAAGGAGGCCACGGCGGCAAGAGAGACTTGCCTATTCAATCACTTTCTATAGCTCGAGCACCTCAGCCAGCAATACGCCGTCCACGGCCATATTTTAATCGCCCATGTGGCTGCCTGCCTTGTCGCCCAATAGGCAGATACCGCACTGCTCAGCAAATATGTACTAGGCGTGCAACGGCGGGGTGCAACGGCGCCTTTTATGCTGCGTTCATGTGGCTCGGTCTCGGCTTGCCGACGCAGCTTAGCACTTGAGCCGTACTGCGGATTTTACTTCATGTTGCCTTGTTAGAATCTGAGCTCTACAAGGCAAGGTCAGTGATGAAGACAAGTCCGAGGTCCTACGTCTCATCTGTTTCAAGCAGGTAATCTCATGTATTGAGTTCAACGGAGTTATGTCATCGCCTCTGGTCAAGGCAGAATTCATAGCAGACAAGGAGGCTTGTGTGACCTACTAATATTACCAGGCCAATATAGCAAAGCATTGATACCAGTACACCTTGTTCAAGAACACATATTGGAGCATCATGTCATTTTTTTAAACCCATTGTTTTGTTGTTTATGATTGTCTTGCTACTGTCTTCTTTACTCTAACCGTGATGTGAGGAAGCGACAGAAAGTCGTACAAGGGAGTGCCCATCCGCACACGGCTGCGAGGGAAGAGCGACTCCGGTGTATCTTCAATAGTATCCTGCCCTACCTAGGTGCGTACCTATTTGGGTATGACGGCGTGCGGCAATCTGGCAGTGCCCAGCATCACGGGTCTTGAAAGAATTAAGACTCCGCACATGAGTCCGTTTTGATAGACGAAGTCTTGTAGAGCGTTTGAAGCCAACGCGTTACGCAGTTTTTGAGATGGTTATGTGATGAGAGCGCCTTCTAGAGCGATCAAAGCAATCTACGTACACCTCCTCCTAGGGTTTGAGTCGACTACACAAGTACCCGAGCACGTTTTGCTCAGTACTTACCTGAGTAGTTACTGTAGAAGAGACGCGCTTTCCATTTGGGTACCAGGAAACGTCAGCCTTGACGTGTCAAAAGGGTCCTCACTCCTCAACAGTCTGCCCAGGTGACAGAAACCCAAACAATCACCATCGCAAACCGAATTTTCTAATAGTGCCAGGCCACAATCTTTCGCCTGCATCAACTGTCAACATTGTATCACATTAGAACGAGACCTTTGAACATCATCATCTTTGAACATCATCATCTTTGAACATCATCATCTTTGAACATCATCATCTTTGAACATCATCATCTTTGAACATCATCATCATGGGAAACATCGTCATTCGCTTAATCATACTCCCTATCCTCCTCTTCGCCACTCCTGTCTCCCCCGGGACCATCACAGAACTCAGAAATGACCCGATGGCCCATAGTTGCCCAATGGGGAGCAATGCCAACAAGACAAGCCTCACTAGCCCAAATCAAAACAACGTGAGCGAATATGAGCAGTGGATTTGTACACGAGGCACACACACCACCAATTTCCAAGAAGACTCGAATGTAATGATACGGGGCCACTATTCCACCAATATGCCAGGGCCCATGTTCGACCGCATACCAGAGGCACCAGCGATCCTGACCGAGAACGAGTGGGTCGCACCAGAGATCATCATGGTACTACTCCATCAGCACAAAGACAGGATCAAACCACACAGAAACTTGCTGACCAGTTTGCTACCATGCTAGACAAGCCTTTCTGCTCGGCCTGCCGCACGTCCGGCTGGGAGCCCACCCTGTACTTGATGACTGTGTGGGATGACACGGACCGGCTGGGCGTCATGAGGCCGGAAAGACATCACGGAGGTCGGGAAGGGAATCGTCCGCATTGCAACTCAGTTTGGTACACCGTTCCGACGCCAGCATCGACCCTGAGTCGATGCCCCTTATTGAGAATCTCTTCATGTTCAAAGTCGACCCACAAAATGGCACACGCTTACATATTTGCAATCGCCTGTCATTGTCGTATATGTGTACGGCATATGCATCAGAGCATCTGGTTCTATGGCCATGGGGAGCTTGGGTGCGGATCTTGGCTTCCATGCAAAATGTTTGGAATGGATGGGACTCTGTGCTTTAAGTTTTCGATGGGCACAGCGGATTTCACACCGAGTGAAGACGGCACAATCATGTGGCACATCAATGGTCACAACAGAGCGAGGCTGGAAGGAAGAGCTTGAGAAGAATTGGGTTGTGTAGGATGGAACATCTCAATAAGTTCATTGGAGTACAAGCGAGTGAACAGCGGATCAGGTAGCAGCCATTCAGTTGAATCGAATTATTTCCATCGCGGCAAGGGATTCGAATCAGGTCCGGAGATTGACATCTGCCAGAATTTCTTTGGCGTCAATTCTGATAAATCCATCGACCGGGGTGCGTGAGATCTAGTACTCCATGGTCACCGGCGCAGTGGTAGTGGAGGCTGAGCTTGGCGAAATGTGGTCAGCACTATCTACTTGGCTAGCGCCCCGAGGGCCATGTTTCCTTGATGTGTGTGTCGATATCCCGGCATTGGACAATGCCGGTCGAGTGCCAATCTAGGAAACTTGTGTTCCAGGGATGCAGGGAGGGAGAAACGGACGGAGGCTGACAAGCAAAGAAGGTGGCAGTCAGCTGAGTTTGTCAGCTGATTTGAGGCTAAAAGTTCCTTTTCCCTTTTGAGCAAAAGCCTCTATCTAAGGATCATCGGTGGATATACTAAGTCCTAATGCTGAGAAATAGCGGAAATCACTGCTGCTCATGGGGCCGAGACAGCGGTACGCAGGGGGGCAATGGTGATCATGGGGGATTGCAAAACAGTCTCGGAGTGGCGACTTCGGCTGAAATAGCAGTGGGAATAGTTTCAAGCCGTAGCAAGATGATTTGTGGTTCAGACAGTAGCAACATGATCGTTCGAACAGGACATGGTCAGGAAAGTGACTGCTAGCAAACAGAGGAAGAAAGATATTTGAGTGCCTGAATGTGGCAATGATGGATATTGTATATTTATTCACTCAGGTATTACTCCCGTTTAACGTCCTCCTCGATGTGTTGCGTGAGCAATCAATCTAGTAGTTATGCAAGTTGTAAGAAGGAAACCAATATATGCACCCAGAAATGAAACCTTGACCCCAAGTGATGCTTCCCCCGATATGAGATGATGATAATGATGATGAGAGCGACCCGTCCGTGTCTGTGGCTCGTCCTCCCGATGAAAATGCAAGATTGACGACATAAAAAAAGCCCAAACCATGAAGCCCTCCCGCACCATTCCCAATGCAAGGACGTGAGTCCACTGTGTACCTCCTCTCTCAAAGGCCCCTAGCAACCGGTAATGCTATATCCCTAGCCACCTACTCACCCAACCATGACCACCTCAAGGAATCTCTGTGACAGGCAGCGCAAAGCGCACCTTCTTCTCCGCCTTGTCGCCGCTGGGTGTCATCGCCTCAGTCTTGTGGCCGAGGGTGTCGACCTCGACACTTCCCTCGCCAAACTCGCTCATCATCTCTGCCTCAGGGTCCTCCTCAATCGACCAAACATCGGGGCTCGGCTCGCGCCACGCTCGCGGCGACAAGCGGTTCTCTCCAAGGTGCCCGGCGTGCGTGGGTCCGGACCAGCTGCGCGGCCGCTGGACGAGGCGGGGTCGCCCCCGCCCGCCGGCTGCGGTGGTTGACCTGCCCCTCGTGGTGGGCGCCATCGGAGGTCGGCCCACGTGGAACGCGTCGGGCGGAAGGAGGAGGTTGGTGGAAGAGGTCGAGGGCCCGTGGGCCATCATCATGCCCACCCTGTCGTTCTTGTCCAGCGCTCTCTGCGCCCTGGCCTTGGCGGCGGCGGCCTTGCGGCTGGCACCCTTAGACTTGGAGCTCGCAAAGTTGTTGTAGAGGCTGAAAGGGGCAAGCGTGCCGCTCGGGGTGAAGCGGACGTAGTCCTCGTCATCGTCCTCGTCGTCATGCTCTGTGTTCGGCGTCAGGGCCTCAGGGGAGTTCCTCGAGGGTGGCGACGCGGAGTTGGCTCTCGCCTTGGGAGGTGTCGGGGATCGGATGGGCAAGGGGAGCATCTTGGGCAGTGAGGAGGGTGGTCGGCTTGGTCCGGTCAGGTCAGATGGGCTGATGCTCCGGATGGCTGGCTGCGGATGGTGAGGGTCTTCGATGCCAGCATCGAACATGTCCATTTCCAGGTCCATCGAATCCATGTCGTCGTCCGTGTCGCCATCATCTAGGAGGGGCGTGGGTGTGAGGAAGTAGTTGATAGGGTCGTCATCTTCGAGGGATAGTTCATCATGGTTCGAGTCAATATCCATCGCCGTGTCCTCGGTCTCGATGCTTGGGTGCAGACGCATCATGGTGGGCGGCCATGAGTCTCGCCGTGAGACCCGGTGAGCCATTCTTGCTGCTGGCATCGTGGTTGTGTTTGAAGTGATCCGCTCTGACTGGGTAGAGGAAGCTGGCACTTTTTGTGTTTGAGGAGTCATGGATGAAATGCCGCGGCTTGTTGGGCTTGGCCAGTCACTGTCTGCCAGGCTACAGCCAACCTGTATGACAAGGCAACTAAAAAGGGAAGAGGGTGGAAAATAAGGCAAAGTGCCAACCGTCCGTGAGGAACGCGGACATCTACCGCCGGCCTCGCCGGCTCACTTGACTTGTCAGAAGCGACCGTGAGAAGTCAGATTTGATGATGAGGTTGCCTATCCTCCCTTCGAATAAGTGACACAGGATGAAAGAGGTCCTGTGACTGCCAAGATAGAGCAAGTGTAAAAGGAGACAGACATGGGAAAGACAGTAAAAGAGTGGACTCGGACGGGGAAGTGGATGGGAATATATAATAACCAAGACGTTGTGGGAGTTGTTGGGTGTTTGATACTTAAGCCACGCGAACGCGCACACCACCCACACCAACCGACGCCCATCACAGGCATCAGTAGGACCCAGGGTAATTCTGGTGTAGGTAGCAATAGTGGACCCCACCCTGGGCCAAGAGACACAGTGCTGATTACCTAGGTCGTTAGTGAAGTCACCACCCTTCCCAAAGCGGAAAGCCTTCAGTCCGGCTGCGAGGGCTGGGACCCTGGACGCGGCTGGGAAGCGAGAGGGTGGTGGTCACCGGCCAGCCAGATATTGCTCTTCACATTCCAGAGCCGGCTGGGCGAAGCCTCTCAGCTGGCCAAAGGTCTCAAATCTTTTTGCGGGGCGGGCTAGGCCTCCCACGTGGTGCTCACCAATGGCAGCAGCGGCAGCAGCGAGATGAATCACCTCTCAGCTGCGCCTGCCGTGGGCGGGTGTGTGAATGTGTGAATGTGTGAATGTGTGAAATCATCACGGTTGGGGCCCCCGTCGGCCTCGGGAGCGTGAGACAATGGTGGATTTGGAGGAGGCGCATGAAGGGCGACTCGGCCCAAAACGGCATCCTGCGTCGTGGGATGCGTGCCCGGCAGGCTCCACCTGGGCAGCGATTGATATAATACTACGACGTAGCAGGGCGCGGACCTTGCAAATTCCTTTCCTGCAGGCCTCATTAGGCTGGCTGCATGATGGCAGAGTGATGATGGTGACGAGCACAGACGACGGGACAGGTTTATCTGATGGCTTGATAAGCTGTTCGAGATGCGGCAGCTGGGTGGAGCGGCCTCGCCAATTGCGCGTATGACAAAACCCCGTGATAGGCTTTTGCCTGGGGTGCCAGAGGGGTGCCAGAGTGAAACGAGCGATGACAGTGCATGCAAGTGCTGGTGCTGGTGCTGGTGCTGGTGCTGGTGCTGGTGCAGCTGCAGGTCGGGACAGCTTGGTGCTGGTGTGCAGCTGCGCGATGATGTGAGACAAGAGAGAGAGAGAGAGAGACAGAGAGCTCCATAGTAGCACACCACACCCGCCCCAACGCCCGTGGCGTTCCCTGCTTTCCTCCTAACGGTCCCTCACAGTTTCCCGGCAGGCACGGCGCCGATGATCATCACTCACTAACCACAACACCACATGACCAGGCAGCACACCATCACCACCACCAAAGGGGTGCCGCTTTATCTCTTGTTTCCGCGCAAGCCGTCTGCGCGAGGCGTCGTATTCTGACTCAAGGTTGCACACCTCGGCCAGCTTCGTCACAGTGCGGGTGTTAAAAGTGCAGGATGCGAACCTGCCCGCCCAGAGACACTTTGCTGTCCAGCTGGCCATTGGACTCACCGAGCAGATCGGCAGGGTTCGGCGGAATCGTACCTGCATTATGCGTCTTCCGTGGCGCACCGGGCGAGTGACTCTTTTCCTCTGGCCCTCTGCCCTCGAGGCCGTTTCGTCACTGCCTGCCGCGTTCTCGGTGAGGACACATGCACCAAGCACGAAGCTGTGGTAGGACTGGAATCCCTCCAGGCACTAAGGCAGGGTGGCGCTTTGGCGTGTGATAAGTCAAGCTACCAACAGCGATAATCTCATCTGCCTGCCGCCTGCCTGCCCTTTCAACAACGCTGGCGAGTCAGACTTCGTCGCGTTGAGCCTCAGAAGCAGGTACGATGTGCATAAGACTGCATCCTATGATGGTGTTGTCGCGAGAACGCCTCCATTCCGACTCGAGCCTCATCGGCCTTGCTCGAAAGGGAATGCCGAAGCAGAGGCCTGGCGGCTATCGAGGTTATTGAATAATTCCAAACCGCACCGCGTCATGGTTCGTGGGGGCTCTTAGTCTTGATCTTCGCGGGGTGCATCAGAAGTGGAATTGCCAGAGCGGGAGACATGCCTTTTGGCTTGCACTTGGGCACGCTGCTTGAACCTCGGGAGATGTTCAGGCTCCACCGTCCGGGGTCCCGCCTTGATCGCCGACCCGGTCCGGCGGCGACCCACGTCGGCAATCGATGCTTTTAGAAATCAGGCCGATGGGCTAGACAGATTACCAGTAGGATTGTCTAGTCAAGATACTACTGGCATACAGACCCGGGAGCAAACACCTTTCGCTTGCCGGTCATCTTTTCGTCGTAACCCATCCATCCAGAAGGCTATTTGGAATTGGCGCTATCAATGAAGGATTCGACGAGAAGTCGGTGGCTAGACACGTGCACTCGGCCCGTACTCTTCCTGCTCGTCCTCGGACAGTGGCGGACCGGCCGCCAAATGCGGCTCCACCATGTCAAGTGCCCCAATCTCAATGTTGGTGCTGCCGTCAGCACAGCACCCACACACATAGATATACCTGCCTGGCCACCCCTTCTGGATGCATTGGCGCATCCTCCCGTCATCTTGTGCTACGGTCAGCAGGTGAGCCTCCAAGCGCCGCCCGCAGCGTGCTGTGTAATAACTGGTTTTATTAACGTCGCCGTCACACCGCCTCACAGGCCAACAACATTCCAGATGCCGTCCATGGTGTGCAACCTGAGTAATTGGGAAATTGACTTTCCAATGATCTGCGGAGCCGCCGAGAGATCGCGGCGCGGAGAGGATAGGCATAATTGAGTGAAATAATGATACGTCAGCTTATGTCCTTGCCAGAAGAGGAAACAAGGGCAGGCTCAAAAGCATCATACAGAAAAGTTTTCTATGTTCATCAGTCACATCAATTTACTGACGCAACGAGCAGCCAAGACTTGTACACAAAAAAAGCGAGTTGTATATATGCTTAGAGCCTCTTTTAAGCGGAGGCCAGGGAATATTATCTACAGGTTGTGTGCTACTTAGATACACTCGAACGACGCGGCATCATCCGGATCAGTGCCGACAAAGGTCAAAACCTTGGGGTATAAGCACAGATTGACAGTCCTGGTGTCGGTGGCGTTCCTTGTCGCAGGCCCAGTGCCGGGTAGGAACTCGGGAGCCGTGCCATTCTCGACCCAGTTAATAAGCGCATTCAGCACCTCGCTGTTGGGGTCGAACCCCGGCCCGCCGCGGCAATGGCCGACGCCGGGCGCGAGGAAGAACCGGTAGTAATCCTGGACTTCGGGATCCCACTCCATAACGCGGTCGTAGTAGTCGACGGTGCCGTTGTAGGGGATGAGGCCGTCATGGGTGCCGTGCCAGGTTATGACCTTTGTGCCGCGGGCCTTCAGATCCGTCAGGTCAACGTTGTTTGTTCCTATGGCGGAGGTATACTCGTCGACGGCCATGCGGTTGAGCCGGTCGAAGCGCTCCTGCGTCAACCCCGCCGTCGCAAGCTTCCATGTCGAGCTGCGCTCCAGGAACGCGCCGTACCAGTCGTCGGCGGCGGCGAAGGGCGTGTACGTGCAGTCGTCCACGGCCGTGCAGTTGGGCTGGAACACGCTCGTGAAGGGCCCTTCGTGCCCAAACCCGTACCAGACAAAGTCGCCACTCCCCGTGCGCGGGCCGTCCCAGAAGCCCTGCACGAACTGGGCCATCTTGTCGGTGATGGTGACGGTGCCGTCTGGGTCGGTGCAGGTCACCTCCTGGCCGACTATGTCCGAGGCGGTGAAGTTGCACGAGCCCGGGAGGGCGATGATGTTGTCCTTGACGCCGTCTAGCTCGTCACAGGCGTCGAGGGCGGCGTTGGAGAAGGCATCGAGGACGCACTGAGGAGGGACGACATCTAAGTAACCTCGGATCAGTGATCATTTCTTTGTTGTGTCAGCGCGATTGGCGTGGGGTAATGGTGGACTCACCCAGCAGCTGAGCCAGGAAAGCCGCGTAGCCCGAGGCCGCCTGGAGCTGTGGCCAGTTGAAGGCCGAGCAGGAGGCCAGGATTCCGTCAAAGTGCTCGGGGAAACGCTGCGCCATCATGTGTCCCTGCCGGCCACCAGTGGAGCATCCGTTCCAGTAAGAATAGACGGGGTCCTTGCCATAGTACAGCTTCGTCGCAGCCTTGCCCAGCTTGGCCGCCTCGTCGAGGGCCACGGACGCGAAGTCGTTCAGGGCGGGCCAGTTGGTGTTGCCCTCGCTCACGAGCCCCCACTGCGCCTGTGTCGCGGTGGCGTTGTGGCCGCCGTCGGTGGACGAGCTCGTGTACCCCGACGCCACGGGCGCGAGGATCGAGCTGTCGCTCCCCGCGGTCCAGCCGCCGCCGCCCGTCATCATGAACCGCGAGTTCCAGGCCGCCGGGTCGAGGGGCAGGCCCACCCACGTGTTGACGTTGTCGTTCTGGCCCGGGTGGGTGTACTGGATCGACAACTTGCACAGGTCTACGGCCGAGACGGTCTCGCCCGTCGAGGCTGAGATGATCCCGACGCCAACGCCGGTGCTTCCGGACGAGCCCTCGGTCAGGGATTGGTTTCGGAGGGGCGTGACATCGAGGGAGAGGATCTTGATGTTGCCCAGCGTAAGGGACGCGAACGTGTCGGCGTTGCAGGCTGTCGAGTTCACGGCGGAAACGGCAGAGGCGGCGCCGAGCACCAGAAGGGCGAATGGTGAAAGAGTGGATGCCATGGTCGTGAGCGTCTGAGACCAGACTGGAAAGAACGAATGGACTATGAGAAAGAGAGCGTGTGAGTGGTGCAGTGCTGCGACATGAACCCCATCGTGATTAAGCCGGCGAGGTGGGCTCACTTATACATCAACATGGGCCTTACGACCTTATACGCCCCTCTCTCGGAACCATCGACCTCATAGTCAATATCTGATTCTGTATACGCGTAAAGGGGAGATCATTCCCACCTGCAATCTCCGACCTGGGGCGATGCGGCCCTATTTTTGAGTGTTGGCACTATATGGGGAAGAGTATTTACCCAGCCCGTTTGGCAGGTTGCGGAATGTGCATTCCGAAAGATGGAGCCCCGAGCGCTGACTGAGAAGATATAAGTGGATGAGGCCGCGCAATGCGTCTGTAGAGGAGGGCAAGAGCCCGTTGATGGCGAGTCAATAGTCATGCGACCTTTAATTATTGTTTGGCGCTATGTATGGCATGTTTAGCTGTTGGCAAACGAGAGTGATACGGCCATGCTTCTCACGGAATTCCGCTTGATGGAATGCTTCCCAGCGGGATACTTACAAGAGTGTTGCTCATCACAGGCGTAACACTCTTGCTCAAGTGGAGGATGATCTACTACTGCTCTAGAATATGTAGATCCAATCTTGTGGCTCTGTTCCTTAGGATACTCGCGAGGTGGAATGGCGATCTGGACAATCACTGGGGCCCACAATGTAACGCTGCTCCTAGTAGGGATGAATTGTGCCTACTGGTGGTCGAAAAAGGGGATGCGAGGTCGGGATAGACTGTTTCCATAACTACCACCGCTGAGATATCTGCATCATGGATTAGTGAACATGTCCTCGCTTGAAAACTTGCCACACTGGCCATATTTAGGGCTGAGGATAGATCCCAAATTGCCTTGCAGGCGGAAGCGCAAAAGCTACTAATCGGACAAGATAAGGTTCCCTGATCCTTGGATTTACTCCATCTGGTACACACTGTAATGGTTCGCGGATGAATGATTGCAAGCAGAATTATACTTGCCCTTTTCAATGTTAATCAGCTCGTCTTACCCCTCAAGCTTCCTGTCGGTTGAGTTGCTCGTGGGATCAGGCCAGTACCAAGCAAATCATGTGGGGCTGATATATCGACTGGAGTCATCCAGTACTTGTTTGCCAAAAAGGGAAGGGAAAAAGAGGCTGATCTGAGGCTGAACCACAAGGGTTGAGACGCCTAATCATTTAAGCATACATAGGCAGGACCTACGTGGGTCCTGTCACCGGTAGTCACGCCCCGCTTGATCTCCTACGTTGCTTATCTTATCTCTGCTTGCCGTGTTTATAAGGAGAGGGTGCTCCCACATCAGCAAAGCCAATTCCTTCTATTGTAATGTGAGTTCCGAAACAGGGAAGATCAACAAGCATCGAAAAGTTAGGGAGCAGCGTGGTAGGAGATATCAGCGAGCTGTCTTCCCAGTGCCCCCTTACACGGCCCGTAACTACTTGCAGTCGCAGGCACATGTCGTTTGGAAAAGAGGGTGAGGGGCGCTGAGGCTAATAGAAGACTATTGTATAGCCTTCAGCCACGTTTGGGGTTGCTTACGCAGTGCATGCGATCGGGGCGCGACCGGTCGAGGAAAAGGTGCAGACGGTTCAGCTCTTTTGCCAAGACACGCCAATGCTGACGGACAATGTATGGATGCAAGTGGGCTTGTCGTCTGCAGGAGCCGCTCGCAATGGTGGCCAGAGCGGATATGATTCCAGGTTTTGCCCTTACCGCGAGAGTGAACGGTTGGACAGACGAAGTTGGCAGAACGCGACGACAAAAGACTGGTTTGGTACGGTATTGCCAGGTTTGAAGCGTTATAGCGGCAAATTCGAGAGGCTGGATGGCTGGTTGCGGGCGACGAGGATGGCTTGTCCAAGGTAGACGGCGGCCGTCCGGGCTTTATGCTTTCGTAGTACCAAACAAATGGATGCATGACCCCAACAACATTTGCACACCAAGGCAGCGTAACACCGATAGTATGTCAGCTGTTGAGAACGGACCTGATGAGGTGGCCGTTATTGGGGCATGGAAAAGCCTGCGACGAGGAGTGGTCGCATCGCATCCTTGCGCACGCTGTGAAACCCCAGATGCCCTCATCCTCGGACTGCTGGGAGGGGAGGGGCAGGAGTTGGAAGGAGAGTCGAGAAGGATGTGTGGAGGGGGGGGACGGTGAATGGGAGGGGTGAGGATTATGACAGCTCATCTCGTATTATATTACTGTGCACAACAACAAGATGGTAGAACATCAGAATGGAGGACTCGACTATTTGGGAGGTTCCAATATTGATAGATATCTCGATAGCATTTCCCACGTCAAGCAAGGTTTGGTCTAGGTATTAAGCGTGTGGTCATCGTCAGAAGCCGCAAACAGGGTTGTGCCCTGGCATAGCTAGGCATGCTGCGCAGGGCTGCTGCAACTTGACCTGGATAAAATGGAGGCTGGTAGTGGAGCTGGGGCCAACTTTGGCATGTTTTGGAAGCCCAGCTCGTGGCCGACGGGGCCCAGAATCGGATCTTTTGATGGAGCTACTGTAGGGATTTGCAGGGGCCACCCGGACTCCATTTGTTTATTTTGCTGCCGTCTGCAGCCTGCACCGCGCCTCGTCATTGGCCAAAGCTCCCTCTGGACTTGTTGTTTTGGGCACGCCGTCCCGCCATTTCAGGTTGCTGCAGCTGCAGCTGCCCTGCGCCAGGCTCGGGCCCGCCTGGGTGCGATCGCCCCGTCCGGCCTCTCCTTCCAACCTGCGCCCACACCCACACCCTCGCGCAACTCGCACTTGTTGTACATACATACTCGTCGAGTCCATCGTACCGTGTCAGATGGCATCTATTCGCTTGCCGTGAGCCGAGGAAAGAGTGTGAGGTCGTTTTGTTCCCTCGTTCGCTCATTCATTGGAGCATCGCTTGATCTGCTGTTCCTTGCGATCTGCGCTGTCAAGTCCAGGCCTTGGGCTGTCTGGCTGCCGGTCTCTCACTGCCTGTCATTCTCGACAATCTTTCTGTTACATACGTCTTGTGCCCACTTCGTCGCAGCCAATCGACCTTATCCTTTTCTGTTTGTCGGGTCCTGTCCCTGTCACGCTTTCTTCCGCCTGTCGATCCATTCCCTCCCCCTTTGAGCATCGAGGTGGTAGACAGACGGACCAACAGACCGAGGGGCAGACACGCTTGTTGACTACAGTACGAAGTAGTCTAGATACCCCCTAGACCTTCACATGCAAGGCTGTCACCAACGTTGCCTTCTCTTTGCCCCTAGCTGTTGTGGCCTTCGTTGCTCTGCCGCCCCGTTATGACAGCATGTGGTTCTTCTAGGTATGTACAACTCCAAGCTCCCGACTTCCCTTCTAGATCGATTTTGGTGGGCCGACCCTCAACGTCATAGCGAGCCGGTCCACTTCTCTCTCTTCACCGCGCACGTCGACCTCCCAAACGGGACATTGACGGTCCAAGGCACAAAAATACACTGCGAGGCAATGGGGGCTCCAGGCGGTGCTGACAAGTTCAACTGTAGAAGATGGCCCCTGCGAAACCGTCAGCCGACGAGGGCAGCAAAGACAAGGACAAACAGCCCTCCACTCCGCGCCGCGCCCCAGCTGCCAGGAACCCGTCCCCAGGCAACAAACGATCCGGAAACAATGGCGTTGCCACACCTCCAAACCGCAGGAACTCCGCCCAGACCCCCAAGAGTGCTCCTGCTGCGACCGGGCCAGGGGCCGGTACCGGGGGAGTCCGGAAGCCCTCTGTCAAGAAACCTGTCGAGCCGACTCTGCTGGGCGACTTCCTCCTCGGTCGACCCTCGGCGGCTCGCGTTGCCGCTTCGAAGCGGAAGAGTCTCGACGCCGCCGCCGTGAGGGCCGAGTTGCACCAGCAGATGCGCCAGGATGCCGTTCGCCGCGTACAACAGCCTGGTAAGGTTCAGGCTCGCGTCAAGGCCTGGCAGAAGGCCAACGCTGCCGCTGTTGTGCAAGGAAACCCCGACGACGCTGCCAGCGAGCCGACCGAGGTTGTTATACATGTGGACGAGGACAGCGTGACCGAGGAAGACCGTGTGCGCATAAAATCTCGGCAAAAGCCCCGGCGGAAATCTGCAACCTCGCCCAAGCCGTCTCCTCTCGGGAAGGTCGAGAACATGAAGGAGACAGCCGCAGAGCCGAAGGAGAAACCGAAACCCAAGGAGGCGGTACCGGATGACCCGCGCATCAAAGGTCCCCCGAAGAAGAGAATAGTTAGCGATGAGCACTGGATGAAAAGAAAAAGCGGTAGCAACATCCCGAAGGCTGCTGCAGCTGGAAACAAACCAGGACCAGCGGTGGGCCTGGGCCCAAGCCCAATCCCTAAGGACTTCCTGCAGAGGACGGCCGTGCCTCCCAAAAAGCAGGACAAGATCAAGGATTGGGCAAGAAAAGTCGAGCTACCAGCTTCCCCGGAGCCTCCCGAGATTCCCAAGGTCGAGATCTCCAAAGCCCCTAGGCCGACACAGAAATACAACACCAGGTGCGGAGAGACAATCACAGTCGAGGAAGCTGCTAGCGGGATATCAGGCACCACGAAGACCCAGAGCAGCAGGATAGAAGATGATGGAATCAGAATCAAGCCGGTGCGTACGGCCAGCCCCCGAGCCGGTGGCGACGATGGAATCCGGGTCAGGCCCATCAAGGCGGCGGCGCAGTTGCCGGATGATGGTATCAGAGTGCGCCCCGTCGAACCTCATGGTGCGCCTGCTCAATCAGCTTCTTCAAGGACAACATCAAGGGAGAAGAGGACCAGGGTGCCCAGCGCAAGACGGGACCGAACGCCATCTGCCAGGATCGAAGTTTTCGAAGACCCAGAAACAGATATCGAGACTACTCCTACGAGGAAGTCAAAGTCCCGACCACCGCCCAGAAGGATGCGTAGTGCTTCGGGTCCAGCTTTGACTGTGAACGAAACAGCCACCACTCAGACTGGGAGCTTGTCCGAGGATGACCGGTCTTGGACAAGTGAGGATTCAGCGTCGCAGGATGGCTCCGATAGACCATCCAGTGCTCCTGCAAAATCTCTCGCAGAAGTGCCATTTGGTTACTCAGCTTTTAGTGAGCTTGACTTGCCAGTTGGGGCAGACCACCACCATATCAAGCGGCCGAAGGCTCAGAGAACTTCAAGCTTCAAGGCTGTGCCCAAGGCATTCAAAAAGATTGTGACAGGAGCCAAGGAGATCGTGCATGAAAGGGTCGACCCGCCTAAATCAGTCACAAACCAGCCACCGAGCATCGAAAGCTGGCTCAATGGGACGGTTGATCCGTTCGTCGACAAATCTGCTCCTCAGCCAGCGCCCGTCGAAAAGCCAATCGAGAAGCCTGCACGGAGACAAGTATCAGCGGAGCTGGCCCCAAAGAAAGAAGCCGGCACACCTCCGACACAGCAGCAAAACCCTGAGGAATCGAGCAGGGACGACGACGATAGCCAAACAGAGGTGCCAGAGAAGCCCACACAGCCACCGGCAGGGCTGAAGAGGAGCAAGGCTACTAGGGTTGGCACTTCTCCCTTGAAGCAAAGCTCGGTGAAGAGGCCTTTACGCGAGACTCTGGGCAACCTCTTTAGGGGAGAATCTAGTGGACACAAACTCCCCACAAAGGCGTACTCCAGCTATCAAGATATGGGACCTGAATCGGACCTCAGCTATATGGACGAGGTTGACGAGCATGACGAGCCCACAGGACATGATAGTCGCCATCATCCCGCGGAAAGCCGAAGGCGTTCGTTGTCGCCGGATTCATCATCGTATGTCTCCACAGATGTCAGCAGCAACACCGAGGGCCCATACATGACACCAGCTATTCCCCGACGAAAGCCGCCACCCACAAGTGGCCTGCATGAGCTGTCGACTATCGCAGGCTCAGAAGAGTCAGCAAGCACAGTCGGGTCCGAGACTATGTCGATGCTGTCAGAAACCACCGTAACGCAGACGACAGGACTTACTAGGTCCACTGCGGCCTCTCGGAGAAGCAAAGGCTCGGGCTTGAAACGCCGTCTCACAAAACACTCTGATCTCGTCTCGGTCCTGTCTCTACCGGAGAACGACGATGCGCCGATACGAGCTAGAAGCATCAGATCAACGAACAGCCTCCGGAGGCGGGCAAGTAGGCTGGGAAAAGGTACCGTGGACGACCTCTTGAGAGAGTTTGCCGTCGACGAAGACTTCTATCAGCGGGAGTTGAAAACCCTTGTGGATGGAGCTATACCAGTCCTTCTGAACCAAGTAGTCCATGGGAAGCAGGACTATGCCACCGATTTGTTCGGACCTTCAATAGATGGGCAGGCGGACTCTGTGGCCAAGACAGTGGTCAACATGGGTATCGCCCTGGAGAAGCTCAGGAATCTGCACAAATGGGCACCCCTGCACGACGTCAACAAAATCCTCAGCTGGCTTCTCACCGCTTATCCTGTATACGATAAATACCTGGATGTCTGGCGTCTTGGCTTCGAGGGGATTGTTGTGAATCTTGCCCTAGCCCCAGGGCGAGCCGACGACGAGGACTCCTTGGTCAATGCTATGCCACGGAATGAGGATGGGGACGTCGTGGACACCAAGGGCCAGCCTGTCGACCTTCAACATCTCCTCACCAGACCAGTGACACGGATCAGGGGCCTCTTGAAGCTCCTTAAGGTAACGTACCCTCGTAACGGCGTTCGTGGTTTGTGACAGGAACTGATCGTTGAACAGAGCGCGGAAGCTTTCGGGAACCAACATCCAGATCTACCAGCGGTGATCGATGATTTCTCAGCCCTCCAGGAAAAGGCACGAAGACGCCATCGTGAAGAGGTTGCTCGCAAGACGGATGAGGATGCAAACAATACTGATACAAGCCGATGCTGCGACCTGCGCACATTGAATGTCATGGATCGCATTCTCATTGATCCGAGCAGGCAAGTCAACGCCAAGGACTACTTCTCTTTAGATCTCACCCATTCTCGCGGACAGAGACTTGAGTGCCGGGTTGAGGTGATATATCGAGATAAGCCAAAGGACCCTCTTGATCGGGGCGATATCCTTATACGGGACATTGGCCATGCACGATGCTGCCTCATGTTCCCTCCTATCCCAAAGACCGCAATCTCAGCTCGCCGGGGCGAGGAGCCTGGCGCTCTCATCGTCATGGTTCGTGGCAGACACAATGGGAAAGAGTGGTACGAAGTGTTCACGTTATCCACCGATCTCGAGGACCAAGTCTTGGACTGGTTGGAGATACTAGGCACGAATCCCTTGCCACCGGCCACAACTCCTACACTGGTCGAAGACATCGCCCCTGTCCAATCGGCCAAATCAGATGTCTCTGTTCCCTGGGGCGAGCGAACAAGCACAGAGCCGGCCAGACGGCGCAAGTCTCATGAACCTCGCCTGACCGGCTCACCGACTTCTACCGAGGTCGAGGATCGGCCAAAAGCCAAAACACCGAGCCGCTATCACTCACGCCACGCGAGCTCCCCTGTTACTCCAACTACGCCGACCTCAGCGACATCGAACCCTGTTGGCAGCGAGTCCCCAGAGAGGACCCCGACTCGGAACTCTCTTCCTGCGACTACCCGGCCCCATTCTCTTCCAACGACGCCGCTCCGGGAGGACATGCGACCTGAGCCCAGGAAACTTACCAAGTCGCCCCCGAACAATAAGCCTTTCCGTGAAGACGGGGCACCTCCACCTCCGGTTCATCGCACTTTCTCTTCCGAAAAGTCTCCATCCCTGAGTCCGCCAGTGGACCTTAATCCTCCCGGGTCGAGAGTCAGACGCCGTGGCTCATCGCCTCTCAAACACGAGTACCGTCCATCTGACGTCTCCTCTGACTCGTCGGAGACCGAGAGCGACTCGGCTTCGGAAGTCGAATCATCCGGCGACGAACTTGATGAGGCTGACGTTCCAGACACTCAGCCAGCTATCAGTATCAAGCAAGAATCGGAGATAACAGGTGCTGAGACTGTCGTGTCTGATAATAGCATTGCCCCCTCGCAATCAGCTTCTCAAGTTGGTCTGTACGGGCGACTTGGCCCAGGAGGTGCCAAGGATCCCGAGTACATTGTCAAGACCATCGCAACCATCTCGTATTGGTCCAACAAGAAGGGCCAATGGACAGAAGCACTGGATGAGCCGTGCTCCATCAACATTACCCCGGGCTTGATTGAGGCTTACCCACTTGCTGTGCACTCTGTCTCTGGCCCAGGAGCTCTGAACTCGTCCGGCTCATCCGAACTCAACGATTCCGACCCTGCTCGCACGCAGCCTTTGATTGCCCTTGAGCTTACACCAATCGTGATGATCCGCCAGAGTACGATACTGGATCTTGAGATCCGCTCACCGGTCCGGCCGTACTGCAAGCTCTCCAAGATTGATGGCAAGATCTTCCGTTTCCGTGCGCCCTCCGCCAATGAGGGCACGGAACTTTACATGGCTGTTCACAAAGCCCGCCTCAACAACGCGAAATACAGAGCCTTGGAAGAAGAATCCCGCTTCCGTGCATTTGGGCAACCTCAGGCAGCCCAGCAAGGTCCGGAGTCGCAGTCAAGCAGCAGTAACCGTCGTGGCTTGTTCGGTAGGAAGAACAGCTACCGTGCTTCGACTCGCGCTCCGTCTCAGTCCTTGTCTCAATCTCAGGGCACATCATCCAGCATCTCGGCGCCGTCCCTGCTCAAGCGTCTGACCGGCACCGGCAATCTTTCTTTCAATATCAACAAATCTTATGTCGACCGCAACAGCCGCCCCAACTCCGCGATGGGTGGAGCAGGCTCCCTGTACACGAGCAGCTCCTCCTCAGCTGATGGCATAACAACCCCGCGATCCCCGTCGGTGTCCCTGACAGAGACAAGCGGCCGCACTCAGGTCCTGGGCAGTGACAACCTGCGAATCCGTTGCCATCTGCTGGTTACGTCCTCAAAATGGGAAGACCACGGCAACTGCAATCTACAAATCACACGGCCACCACCCGGTATGAGGCAGGAACTGAGAATCAGGCACGGGATGGAGAAACGCGTGATCGTGACCAAAATCCCTAAGAAGTCGTTTGGTTTCGGATCATCGAACTCAGAGAAAGACAAGCCCTTGATCGTGTTAGATGTCGTGCTGGGGTCCAAGTGCTTCAGCCGACTGGGAAGCCGTGGCATCATCCTCAACGTGTGGGAGGAGGTGCGTGATGAAGACAACAATATCGGCCTCGCGCCCAAGACGGGTGGACTGTCGGGCAAGGTCACCAAGTGGTGCTTCCAGTGCAGCAGCGCGATGGAGGCGAACTGGATATTCGGGCTGGTGGCTCAGGAGGTCAACATCGGCCTCGGCGAACCTCTGCTCCCGGAGGGTCCGATGTGGTAAATAAGACACGCTCTCGACAGGCGGGTCTAGCTTTTCCTTTCCATATGTTATTGACTGCTTGTGTTTGTTTCAACGGTATAAGGATCCGCATGGCGAGGTGTTTACAGGATGTTATGCATGGCAATGCATTGGTATCTCTTTGGTCTGCTCACTGAGGTGGCAGGGCTGTTCCGAGACAGCTGCTTGGGCTGAGAAATACCTTCTACGTTCATCCTCTCTTTCTGTGCATTTAGACATGCTAGACGGGTGGCCGGCCGTCTCGTACGGGCGTGCTTTTTCGAAACAGTGGAGATGGAGGGAAGGCTGGTCGGTTGAATAACAGGAAGAGCGAGGTTGCTTTCGGATGGAAAGACACGGGACTGGGACGGGGGACGCCTTTATGCGTGGTTTTGTACAAGATATGATATCCCAATGTTTATGGAGAAGAAGCGGTAGCGAGCATTATACACGAAGCAAGCATACGCCGGATCAGCGGGGATGGCAGGTGGTGATGTATTGATATTGGCTAGCGAGCGAATTTTTGGTCTGGTGGACAGAATCAAGTAATATTTACGATACATTGTTTGATGTAGAGAGAGGCCTTCCCTTTAGACCTGCTTGTGATGTTGGTTTTGACACAATACTTACTATTTATTGCCGACCATGCTCTTTCTACCACACGTCGTTCTCTCTGGAGTTCCCATACGCGTTCAGGAAAATGTCATATAGGGAGAGAAGGGTCTGGAAGCCCACAAATTGAGGCCAGTGGAGCTGAGAGGGTCGTATGTGCAGGCGGATGGCGCACAACGGCGAGTCCAAGTCTCAACCAAAAAGCCTGGGACGAAGGGGACCGCCGTAGCAAGCCCCATTACAGCCAGCATGGTACTCAGAGCCCGCCCGAGGCCGGGCATGCGCCCGTCCCCGACCTAGATGGCTCGATCGTGGCCATCTCACGGCTGACTTGCGTCTGCTCTCGCTCAGGACCCACACAGGCTTTCTGATACCATCGGTGAGACCACCCACGGCCCGCAGCAGGAGAGTCGTGGCAGTGAGGAGGACCGCTCTTTGCGTGGAGAGATCGACACCACGTAGCATTCAGGGTATCGATCACACCGGTGGTAGATCATCTACGCCTCACCGTCTGACTGACTTGTCATCCAGGGGCTGGGATGAGGTAGCCAGCAGCTCCTCGTGGCGCCGTGGTAGGCAAGGCAGTTACTAAGGCTCCTCTCGAAGTCAGTCCATTATAGCAGCCTTATAGGACTTGCCTCGATACATCCTGTCTCCAAGTGCCAAGAGATGGGAATATTATTCTACGGATGACTGTAGTCAGTATCATGTTGTCAGACGGCGTCTCAGGATAACAACACTTGCGCTCACTCCGTCGGCGAAACGTAACGTTCTACTGAGTCTATAAGTTCTCATATGGGACCATGGATCAGATTCCTGGCACTACACCTATAATCCAGTGTCTCTCAGTGCCTCACGGCACTCCACGTAGCCAGCCGAGCCACAATATGAGCACGGAGCCGTCTGACACCATGTGGCTGACCACATAACAGATCCCAATCAAGGAGGAACACACCCGTCTGACCGCCCTAGCCAATCGGCCCGCAGGCGGCGTAACCATGATTGGCACAGCACTTAGTGAGCTGAAACCTTTTCCACGAGGGATGAGGGAATCCCCCCATCGTCCAGGTTCAAGCTTCCTCGAGATGACGCCTGAGCGAGCAGAGCGGTGAGAAGATGAAAGCCAGGAATCAATGAAAGAAAGAAAGACAAGAGCCCGTGTAGGCCGGCACGGCCACCCCCCTCGTGCATGAGTGCCGTCCGGCGGGCGAATAAGCACGCATTCCTGTCGATAAGTTATCCGTCTGACATGCAGGCCGCCCAAGGTGCCTGACGATCCGGATCCCGCAACCCAGAGGGACGGGTGGGAGCAAACTACCCAAATATAGAGCCAAATATAGAGCACACAGCTTTGACAGGCAACGTCGTCCATGCGCTTGCGTACGGACTCCCTTGTCCGCCGGCAGCGGGCGGCGCCCCCAAAGTTCCAATATGACAGTATACTATTGTGCGGTGAGAGGGAGGCAGGACCCGATAGGACGGCCAGCAGGAAGAGAGGGCAAAAAGAAGCAAAACCAAAAAGGGGGTTTGACCAACCGGGCAAAAAAGAAGAAATTCTGACGACACCAAGAGCACGCCGCAACGGACACCACACATTCCTGTGATGGGTTGGGTGACTTGTTTCGTCTCCGGACCGGTTGTCGAACCCGCGCAGGCCAATCGAACATGTGTTCCCGGATGACGCGGTCCAGCTCAGCCGCGTCGTGGCTACGTTCTCGTCATGCCCCGATCTGGAAAGGTGAGAAAAGGCAATGCGACCACAAAACGCACACAGGTGAAGGAGGGAGAGAGGGCAGGAATGTGGTTGTCAGCTTGGCAACCTGGCGGCCTCGCAGGGCTGAGCCACCCAAGGGACCCCGATATTGGACATGGGCTCTGGGATGGATGGGTGTCTCGCTGCCACGCTCTGTGAGCGGACAGAGCAACAATCTGATAGTTGACAGTCATGCCGTGACAGAGTGAGTCACTATGAGTCTCCATGAGAAGCCAAGAGGACTGACCAAGGGGCAGCAATAGCCCTCCCATGCCATCCACCCCGAACCCTCAGCGAGGCAACTTGGCGGCGCTCAACGGTCTGCCAACGGGTACACTCTGGGGTAATATCCTGGGAATAAAGACATCGCCCTCGATGATGTTATGAAGGGCTCTCAGAGAAGAAAAAACGGAAAGCAGAATCGAGGAGCAGGCGGCGGCGGCTTCCGTGCTACGCGGACCTGAGTAAAGCATCCGGCGGCAGGCCACATCGGAGAATTCCTATCGTGTCGCGCTGCTTACCGGCGGCGCTTGCACAGAGATATTGGAAGCAGCTGTCCGCTTTGGGGGGGGGGGAGAATAGAGGGGCGAGGGTGGTGGATGCTCAAGATCAACCGTTAATCTGCCGCGTCCCCACGAGAATGCCCAAGTCCACATCGGGCGGTCTTTCAGCTTCGCTGTGTCTGCTGTTCATTGCCGCACGAGGTACGTGGGGAGAAGGGGTGCTGTACCTCACAGGGTGTCACCCGAACAACGTCAGGAACAAACGGCGTGCTACTCAACGACCCAAAGGTCACTCAACTCACCCTGGTATAGGTGGTTGGGTATCCAATCGATCAGCCTTTCCGCCTCCCCTACTGGACCTGAAAGCTGCTGTGAAATGGTGATCGTAATATAGGCCACAGGAAAAGCGGTCAGTTCGTGGGCCTCTTTGTCTCACTGTTGCGTCCCTTTGCTCGCGGGCAGCAGGCTGGCGGCTTCAACCTAGCGATAACGTACTTGCAGTGCAGGCGGGAGGTTCCCTTGGGCCCTGCCTGCCCTGCCTGCCCGCCCGCCCGTCCATCTGCCCGTCGGCGCTGGAAAGTCCAACCGAAGGAAAACAATCGTTGACAGAGTAGATCTTTGACCAGAGGGCCATTGCGCTAAGGATGCTGGGCGCTCGTTGTGGTTTGCCCGATCCCCAGCCGCGTGATCAATCAATGCACATGAACCCGCATGAAAAGCTTAGATAGCCTCCTTGCTATGCTGCAGTGTCGTGGAAGTTGCATGCTCGCTGGCGTTCGGGTTCCTGAAGCTTGGCCGCTAATTGGACTGACACAAGGTTTGTCGTGCCTTTGATCCACAACCTTACTGAGGTCGGACGAGGGGCTTTCCTGTCCGTCATGGACAAGAGAGAGCCCACGGGGCAGTAGTGCGAAATGCGTGGCTGCGTGGCGGTCGTTCACAGCATACTGTGCTGTGCTTCTTTGTCCTAGGAGTGGTGAAGGGCCACTGACCACCCGGCTGCCTGTGCGGTCAGCAAAAAGCTGTACGTCTGTGTGGATCCAGTGCGGATGGCCAGCTTGGGACTGCACGCTGATGCTACTATATTTAGTAATCGGCTAACCACAATTGCCTTGAGCGAAGTTGGTCCCTTGTAAGATGGGGGGCTTGGTTCGTCCATTGTTTCTTGGGAGTGGGGCGACCGCTCGCAGCACTCCGGTCCCTTTCCTAGGACCTGTCGGTGCGGAGAGCGAGAGTCGAGCACGCCGAGAGGCGGAGGGTCTCGCGATGATCACTACTCGTCCAGGTTCCCGAGATTACTGTCGCAATAAATCTCACGATGTGGCCCCGTTGAGTCCGCGCCTCGTGGAAGGTGAAGGCGACCGATGGCCCGGGGATGTTCAAGCTTCCGCGACACCCACCGAGGCGAGAGTCCGTGCCAGGTACGCTATGTCCAATTAGCAGCAGCGCCGGTGTGCGAGACAGGTCTTGCGGCCCCCTCTAATTTGGTGTGTCATGGCATGCTTTGCTTTAGCTGGGCGGCGCGCGGTGCCATGCCACGCCCATGCCATCATGCTCGCCGGCCACGAGGTGACTCGGTACCGTCGGTAATAGTTCTGTTTCGGGTGGATCGCCGCCGCATTCCAGTCGAAAGCAGCCATGTGCAAGCATGAGGTATGCCAGGCAAAGCGACTTCACCGCCCTTGGCTTGCGCGAGCGGCTCCCGCCGGCTGCATTCATCCCCAACTATCCTGACCAGAGTAGAATCAGGAAACCTGACATGCACAGGTGGCACGGCGCACAGCATTTGTTGTTGGGTTTACCAGTGATGCTGCGAGGCTAATGCTTGTGATCTGCTAGTAAAGGGATTGACGATGCCCATCTTTCTTCTTCAACATGTTCGTCTCGCCCAGTGGCCTTTCAACGGCTGATCCTGGGATTGTTACCATCGATCGTCACATCGACTGATGAGCTTATTGTGACCAGAAAGGGCCGGGCTTGGCTGTCACTGTGGACTATGTGACATCGCCCACGAAGTGAGATCACTTCAGGCAGACTAGGTTAGAAGCACAGTAGCTTAGTGCTTGACAGGCGCTACCAGGTTCAGCGATCAGATCCGGCGGCAGCTCGCTACATAGTAAGGCGCGTTGATATACACATCCTGAAAATGCGCGAAAACAAACCCGCCGCGGCAATAGCAAAGCATCAAACAGAACGGTCTTGTTGTCCGTCGGGTCAGACGGCGCCGAGACAAAGTCAACAAGCACCAGCGGTCTCACAAGAACCTCGGCCTAAGACCTGAGAAGGCTGAGATCTTCAGTGACTGAGGTCATAGGATCAGCGAGCAGAACTGCAAAACAGCAATTGCTCCGAGATGTTGCCCGGCGCAGAGAAGGACCTGTCCTAGTCGGAACTCGGCCGATATTGACTGCGGTAGATCATGGATTGGTAATTAGTGCGGCTCGATGCTGGCCCTACCAAGCAAGTAACGCCGCCTTGAGCGAAAGGACGGGTCTGTCGTTTGTTCGTCATCGTTCCCTGATGTTGAGTGCCTCGGGCAATATCGCTCTGACGAGAGGAGATGGCGATCGAGCGACCAGCAGGCTGACCCAGGCTGTCATTGACACGCTGGTTGGCTGGTAAACGCGCTCGGCGCAAAAATGTCTGTTGAGAGTGAACTGAATCAGCCCGTGCACCGCACCACACGGCAACTATGAGGCGATACCCAGTCCAAGCCAGCATCCCCAGGTACTCGAGTACATGAAATATAGTTCAGTGTCAATGCCAAGACGTCATCTGCAAGACACACCTCCGCTGCTGTTCTCAAGGACTGTGGCTGCAAGAGGCATGGAACGTTGCTTTTCGAGGGCGTGCCGGAGTTTCGGGCGGCACGGCCACAAACAAATGCCAGTGAAACGGGAGGAAAAGGGGACAGGGGGCAGGGCAGCCGCAGGGCAGAGCGAAATCAATCGGCCGACGGTGCAGTGGGAGGGAAAAGTGGATGGAAAAGAGGAAACAGGACGCTAAAAAAGCAACCCAAAGAAGGTTAAGTTAAGAATAGAAACAAATTTTCCCCCAAGAGGCATAGCGCTGGAGCATCGCGGCATTGATTCCACAGCGAGCTGCTGGGATCTGCGAGTTGCCCCGAATGCCTGGCAGCACTGGAGCCCAGAAGTACACAGTGCGCATCTCAAGTGGAAGGGCTGCCCATGACATCTCGCGCCCGTCTCAGGGCTCCAGGGCTTTCTTCCCCGTGGATGAGCTCCTTGCTCCTCTGCTAGCCGCCCGCTAGCCCCAAGAGATCACCATCAACATAGTGCCCATGGCCACTACTTGACACAGCCCATACACCCACAATATGACGAGCATTGCAAGATTGATGAATACCATGGACGGGACGACTTGAGGTGGAGATGGTTCCTCGTGGCTGGACAAGGAAACCCGAGCAACGCATGTTGGACTCGGACAACAACCAGATGGAGAACCTCGGTCCTCTCGAGAATTCCACTTCGGGCGACCGCGGTAGTGGGTATTTTCCACATCCGCGAAAATTGGATTTTGGTAGCAGTTCGGAGCCCTCGGACGGACAATTGCAGAATGAAATCATTGAACCCAGCGTTTGGCTTCCTTCTTGGAGTCGCGGTCGTAATGGGCTCCCTCTTGCCATAAGCTGAGGGTTAATAGCCAGTTACCGCACCGGGAGGAGTTGAAATTGCGCTGCATTGCCCATGAGTCGCGCTGGCGAGCTGGACTGCCAACGTGGGCACGAGGATGGGGGCATCTTGATCCTTCTCCACGCAGTCGTTCGGTGCACAATTTTCCAGAGTAAAGTTTCGGGGGTGAAGCAGCTGCTGAATGTGGGACCCACCAAGGCTTCGCAGGACTCAGTGACCAACATTGCATACAAGGCCTGTCATGGGCTCTCAGGCCATCATTTCGATGGTCCAGAAGGCTCGCGGCATGGTTGAGGCTCGTCGGCGGCAATGGAACGTGTAAAACCTAATCCGACGACATCTCATCCCCGCTGAGTAAGGCTGCCTCGATGTGGCACGCCCGGCCTTTCCAAATCGGGCCAAGATTAGGCTCTCCGGCGTAGTCCAACTTTGACGATGAGATCGAATCTCGCGGGGCTGCTGATAAGTACCATGATGATCTTGAGGTCCCAGTAAAACCGATCCCGACGCGGCTTCTCTGGTTATGACCCACAAGAACGACCAGTCAGCCAGTGCAAAGTGCGTCGGTCCCAACTCATCCTTGCCGACATTGTCCTTGTCGACAAGACCAACGCCATTGCTCGAAACCACCGTCATGAATGGACACGAGAAATGAGTGTTTCATGTCCCCCAACACTTACCCAGCCAGCCAGAAGACAACGGACAAAACCACCAACCCCTTCCTTCTCCCTGACAAGGGACTGGAAGGCCTGAAACAGGGTACCCTTGTGTGCCCGAGAACACCATGGCACACCGGGCGGAGTCGTTGAACGACCCGCGGCGACGAACTCGGCATCTGCCCCGTGAGGTAAGGGAGTGGAAAATCTCCATCATCAAGTGCCAAAAACACACCTCGCTTGTTGAAAGGGGTCAAAAATCGAAGCTGAACCTCTGCAGCTCCGGCAATAATGGCGACTTTATCGGGTCCCATAATCTCAAGGCAAGGCCCACCAAACGACCATGGCGAGGGAACCATAAATCTCTGGAATTCTGTCAGTCAGCTTGGACTCTCACATTACCGGAATCAATAAATAGCCATCGGGTAGCCAAAGATCGGCACCGGCCAAGCATTAAGCTTTTGGCTCCGGAGCTTTTTACCCCATGGCTTGAATTTTGGTACTCGTGGCCACCGCGGTGTCTTTTGTAGACGACGAGGTCTCCTCCTGAGAATGATATTATCATCGGAGTCAGTATCCTTGTCCCATTCATAGTCAAGGAGTCTTAAGCGTGGTAGCCACTTGTCAACGGCTCGGGTCTCCACGGCCGCTGTGGCTTCATCGCCTGATGGCTCGCGTGGAAATGAGGAGACTCCACGGCGCGTGGACCGCGGCTGCCCCTCGAAGGTTTGCCGCGCAGACCTTGGCCTGGGGTGCGCTGCGGCTTGGGTGCGCCCGGGCTTGGCCGGGTACATACTGTCATGCCCCCGTACTTCCTGGCCGACCTCCATACGGGTTACCTCAATACTCTAAGCCGGCGGATCAAATCATGCCTTGCATCCCTGAGTTTCTATTTGTTTTGAGTTGAGTTGACAGATTCCTGATTAGGACCGAGGTCTGTCCACAGTACTACAACGCCGACGAAGAAGGAAGGGGGGGGGAGCTACCCCTTTTCGCGCCGGCTCGACGTTGCTGGCATCGTCCGCTTGCCTTCGCACGCTTGACTCCGTCAATCTCAGCTGTGGAACCATGAGCAAGTCATAGTAGCCATACGTAATCTGAGTCTGCGTGACGACAGATCAGTCATACGCAGAGGTGGTTGGACCAAACACAATGGAGTCGAATCCGTGCCGTCAAGTACACAATCAAGCGGGATTTCGAGGCACCACTCCACCAAATGCAAGCAGGCTCAATGACGGATTGTGCGCTGGTCTAGCGGCCACGTGATACTCTGATGACATGCCTCTCGAAGCTGCTGCTTTTTTGAAGTTGGAGCTATGCGCCCGGGAGTCGTTACGCTGTGTGGTGCAGTCATTTTCCAACGCTTACATGATGAGCCGTTCGGTCACCTTGGAAGCAGTATTTTGAAGCCATATCCTATACAATTGCTTGTACCGAGGGTTTCGCACTCGGCTGGCTGTGTGATAACTCGGGTGGATTAATACAGATTTGGGATGCGAAGGGGTCGTAGTAGCTTGGCCAATCTCCGGTGACTGCGAGGTACCTGCCCCGAGACTCGCCGTTGCCGCGATTGGCTTGGTCCAAGTTTGGGTTGAAGGCAGTCAATAGGCGCATGCCACCACACCAGCAGTAGTGGAGTCGGTGAAGCCATGCAAGGTGCTTAATGGACATTGCCTGATGATCAAGGAAAGGCATTCACCCAAAGCGCGCGCGGGACTGGGGTGGCACCTCAATGAGCTCTTGCCGTGAGCGGCCTAGGGGGTGCAGGCAGAGTACTGAGGATGTGACGTCGACAGGTTCGCCAGGTAGGGCGCCGCCAGACGAGACTCGGACACGATAGGGCTGTGAGCAAAAGGTGGCTGGAGTGATTCCATTGCTGTCCTTTTGCCGGGGCTGCTGGGATTCCCGTCCGCATGTTCGTTGATTAAACGGAGGTAACGAGCCATCGAGAGTTGACGCCTCTGGGATGCTGCGCCTGCTTCCCATATGATTGTGAGATGCTTAATGCTGCATTTACACGGTACCATGTAGGTAAGCTGCGAGGCGGATGACATGCTCATGGTGTGAGTAGGCGATGCTCAGGCACCACGTCGACCAAGCGACAGGAGCTGGGCAGGCCCTGCACTGTGTACAGTGGAGCCAGCGTGCAGATGTCATGCAGGAATAAGCGTTCCAGTAACGGTGAGTGGAGTTGGGCTTTTTCTGCCTCTTCCACTGGGAGTTCTGTGCTTTTCTTCTTCTTTCTCTCGTTTGGGACAGGATTTTCGGGATCTGCCCACCCCTTTCCACAAGAGACTAGGATTCGAAACATCAAAATAATCCGAAGTGAGATCTAGTACTTGTAACAATGGGGTCGTTCGGAAACAAAGTTCGGGGAGGTGGCCTTCAGTCCTCAGGGGGAGGACGGGGATCTTGGGACTGCACAGCCTCAATTACCGGTCTCTGGAAGCGTGTGTGTGTCCGTGTGTGCGCGGATGTGATTATGTGTGTGTGTATGTGCGCGCGTGGACGGCGCTGCTGCGGGCGTGTTGTAAGCTTGGACGGCGTGACGCTGCTCTCCCCATTTCGTCTCGTGGCAGACACGATAGGGCGCCACCGCGACTCGATTGGTGCTGATTCAATTCCAGTGCTGCTCTGGTAGTTGGGTCACCGGCCATCTGTTGGTCATTCCAGCCACGCTGGTGCAGAAACGGGGTTAGTTGAAAATGCAACCGAAGCCTGAGGTCTTTTCTGGAAACCAACCGGTTGAGTCAGTCAGTCAGTCGCTGGGGCGTGTTGTTGCACGCTGGGTGGCTTGCTACAGGGGGTGGGAGAAATACCTTGTCTGGGCACATTGCACGGTTGAGTCCAGTCCAGTGCATCTTGCTCACCAGCAACTCAACCAGACTGCTGCTCGGCCCTGTGCAGCTTGGCCGCCCAGCTGCCCCCCTGGGGTGGGCTGGTGGGCTGGTGGATAGAATGCTCGCCTGGTCTCGGGCGATGGTCAAGTCTGGGTGAGATGGAGAATGTGACGGTGCACTTTTGCAGCCCGACGACTGGACGTCTGTGTGGGGAGGAGCAGGAAGGAGCCAGGAGCCCCAGCAGCCCAGAACCAGGGTTGGGAAAATTCATAGGTACTGGACAGTACGGAGCCCGAGGCAGGGGCGTCGGGTCAACACTGTGTACCCTGGCATCGAGGTAGATCATGCTCAATGCTCATGCTCATGCTCTTCCTGCTGCTGCTCCGGGCAGTGCCCCATGCCCACCCTTGCCAGCCCCATGCCCCTGCCCCATGCCCAGGACGGGCTGCTCCCGCCGATTCCTGGTCGTCAATCGTCATTGCCACACTGTACAGGAAAACCCAGCGTACCCAAGTACCCAGGTGTCCACCTGCACACTGCCCACACACTGGCTCAGGCCACACCCAAGACGATCCATCAGTCACGGTACCGGACCAAGACTGACTGGGCATCTTCTCGCTCCTTGTCGATGACTGATGCGTGACCCCTGAGGACTGTGAGGGCTCGAGCGAGCCTGGTGTTGCCTCGGTTGATCAATGCAGGCAGCGTCTCGTCATGAATGACAGACTTTGGACTTTGGACACCCAATATGCGCCACGCAGTGAGCGTAGGCCCAGAGGCCAGTGAACATCACAGTTACCGAGGAGCCGGGTCCAGCATGGAAAAAAAAAGGGCATCGCCTTGTCTAGTGGGGATCCAAGTCCGCTCGACGAGTGAGGAGTGAGGAGCGAGGCGGCAGAGTACTCGACTTGTACCTCTGGCTCCTCGGGGTACTATACTGTCCATGCGGCACGGCTCTGGTCCGTCAACTTCGTCGAGGCAGCCGTTCCCTGCAGCGCCTCATCATGCGTCAAGGGCTAGGAAGAGGAAGGAAGCGACAAACACCATGTATGGATCCAGACGTACCTCCTCCTCCTCCTCCTCCTGGGGCTTGGGGGGGGGGGGGGGGAGGGGGCATGTTACCGTCACTGTCATTGCGCTCTTTCCCACGGTACAGTACCACTTGAGAAACTTGTGTCCCGAAGAAGAGCCGCTAAGCTCCTTCGGCTTTGCCCCCTCTCCTCTCCTTCCAATGGTGACCAGCACACCAGCACCACCAGCACGCCCGGGTACAGTGCGGCCTGTAGCCTTTGGTGGTTTGGCGGTAGCTCCAACCTTCGACCTTCGAAGATGTCCCGTTGGCCCCCCGTTGGGGAACGGGATGGCCTTGAGAGCGCGTCCGGTTGGTACCGGGAGTGCAAGGAGCACATTCAGATACTGGAGTACCGGAGATGCCAGAAATACCTGAGTGCGGTACTCGTCGCTTCTCGCTGACAGCCTGCGCAGGTGGTACCTTCCCGAGGAATCAGGGCAGGGGGGCGATGCAGTCGGGGAAGGAGGGGACAGGGGTGTGAAGGAGGCTACGCTTGGTGCCAGCCAGCCCAGCCAGCCAGCCAGCCAAACCTGCCCGCCAGCACCGCATCCTGTGCCCAGTGCCAGTGCCAGCGCCAATGCGATCCGCGCTTTCCTGTTTCTGTAGTCAAGGTTTATTTAACACTGTCAGTCTCCCACCCTGCCCCTCGGCCCTTCCTGTTGATTCTATCATCTCCAAAACCAGTCAACGCGCCAAAAACCGTCTCAGCCGCCGTCGCTGCATCTAACCCACGTTCGCTTTTTGCAAACACCCTTAGGAAGTCCTCGTCGACTCCTGTCATTCGCTTTGTTTTTTTGTTTTCCTTCATCAACCTGTGTGATCCCGCTACTCTGATCCGTCACAAAACCCAAGACTCTCCGACCCCGCGTGGCAACATCAACTAGCAGCAGTACCCGCAATTCTCAACTCGACTCGCATCCAGGGGCTCTCTATATCCACACTTCATCGTCTAGTCACCCATCGAAGGTCCCGGCCATCACCCACCGATCATCATATCTCCGTCAACCAAACCCAACTCAGCGCGGCTCCTGGCTCAGATCATCTCTGGTCTAAGATCAGCTCATCTCTCACTCCAGGCTCACGCTCAACCTGATCCCGCTGTGTACAACGGGGCCCAGATGTTCCTGTAAACCCAAGACTCTTCGATCTTGCCCACACTCGCTTTTCAAAAACCATCAACTCAACCACGTTCGCTACCGCCCAGCAGGAAGCTTAGGGAGTAAGACCACGGGAATAGGATTTGTGACCGCAAGTCCTCGAGTAACAAACCTCTACCGCTTGTCTGCCAAACATTCTGTCTCGCCGTAGCTTCCGAGGCTCCACCTTGTCCTAGGCCGCCATCTGGAATATTTTCGAGTAGCCATAGACTCTCGAACATTGCAACCCGCTTGGCCCTTGAACCCGACACCGGTCACCATTTCCGTGATTCATAGGCTCTCGCCCACGAATCACGCGTAAACTTGCGTGCGATATCTCAGACAGTTTCCTCATCCATCAACGCCTGTAACAATGGCTGGTCCCGGCGGCGGTCCTCCTCGACGAAGGTTCGTTTATTTCGAACTCTGTCTGTTAATCTACGATATCTGGCATGCTGACTTCTTCCTCTAGCCACACCAAGTCTCGCAAGGGTTGCGAAACTTGCAAAAAGCGGCACATCAGATGTGACGAGAGCTTCCCTCAGTGCAAGAACTGCACCAAGCACAAGATCCGATGTCCTTACAACGACATTCCCGTTCAGGAGGCTCGCCCTAATGGGCCTCCGGATCTGATGTGGACGCCCGAGGTCGAGGCAGCCATCGAACAGTGGCGTCTGACAAGCATCTTTCCCTTTGACCTCGATGTCAATCCTGTCCCGGCACCGCAGTACTACACTTTCGAGGAGTTGCGCTTGATCCACCACGTCGCTTCCATCAGCTCTCAGTTGAATGCTCTTGACGCCAACGGATTCACCTTGTGGACCTCCAAGATACCAACGTAAGATCTGAGCATCCCAGCACAAGAATCGTACCTCTCTGTCCTTGCTAACACTCATCTAGTCTCATCGGCATCGGCACGACGCATCGTTTCGTCATGGACGCACTCTTGGCATTCTCCGCAGAGCACCTTTCCAGCATCACTGGTTGCCCCATGGTTGGCAAGATGGCCTTCGAGCACCGCGGCAACGCTTTGACGGGGCTTTCGAAGGCCATCAACGTCTTCTCTCAGGCCAACTCAGATGCTGTACTGGGCGCGACTCTTGTACTGTCTTGGCAAGCTACAGATTGGTAAGTAGTCGATGACAGGCGAAAGTGCTATGCTAGGTATTGGCATGACTGACATTTCCTTCAGGCGCAGCTGGACGCACCACATGCAGGGTACCCGTGGGGTAAGTTCAAGGCTTCAACCCTAGCCAATCTCGTATGTGTGTTAACGTCTTCTAGATTATAGAAATGATGGAATCGTGGAAGGACAAGTCTCAATTCGCTGAGTTCATGGCCGAGACTACCACTTTCCCGACTGCTCCTCCGTCGCCTACGCCCGATCACAAGCCTAGACTGCCTTCGAAAGAAGATGTCGAGCCTTCTCTGTCTCGCATGCTTCAGCACCTGCAGAAACTCGAGGCTCAGTTGAAGCAGAATCGTGAGGACACCAAGCTTGTCGCTCAACTGGTCAGCTTCCTCAAAGGCACTAAGAAGGTGGACCCCGCCTTGCAGGTCGCTGATCAGTTCGAACGCCTCAAGCCACTGAGGGACTGGCTCTTCTGGCTTCCTGTCATGCAACTCCAGCAGACGCAGGCTTCCCCAAGCGCGCTGATTATTATCGCCCACTACTACGCCGTAGCTCTTCTTATGGAGCGCATGTTTCCTGAGATCGGTGCCGCCTACTTCGGCAGCCTCTCCATTGGGCCTTTGGAAGACATTTCTCGGCGTCTTAAATCTATCAGCCTCACCTACGGGGAGCACCATCCCGAGCTGCAGTCCCTGTTTCAGCTGATGGACTACGCCACTCAATTGGTCCAGGAGTTCCGCAGCCGTATGGGTTGGTACGCACCAGCACCTCCGTCGCCCTTTGGTGTCTTCGAAGACTTCAGCCTGCCCATGACAACAGCACCAATGTCAGACGGCCTTCGATACGCTGAGAACCCGATTTTCAGCTACAGTACCGAGAATTTGTCCGTCAAGACGGAAGGCAGTGCTCCAGGCGTCCCTGTCAGTCCCATGGCCATGCCGTCTCCATACAGCAACCAACAGTACCTGAACATCCCTGCTCCGATGAATGGTTGCTACAGTCCCGTCTCAAGCACTTGCGAGGCTTCCAGCGTCGGGGATGACTTTTACGAAGCTTCTCCGGTCTTCTACAGCGACAACGAGGATTTTGGCTCCTACGATATGGGTTTTGCCGGCACCCACTCCCACCTGGGCGGGCCTTACGGCGTTGGGTTCGTCACTCCACAACTCCAGCCTGTGTGGAACTAGGTCCATCTGGCCGCAACCGCTCGGAAAGCGAGAAAGTGAATTGACTGTTCGTGGACAGGACTCATTCGCCTTTCTTGAGCACAACTCCCACTCAACAAGTACCTGAGAGCGCCTTCTTTCCCCCGGTATCAGCAGGACCACAGTCTCCCTTCCTGACCCCCGGGGGGTTTTCCATGCTTCCGGTCCCTGAGTCTCCTGTCGTCGCTTACTCGCATCCATACTCGCACCACCAACGGCACATCTCCACGGCCTCCGCTCCACCAACCTATCACCATCAGGTTGAGGAGAGAAGGAGCACCCCATGAGGATTCCCTACGACTTTGCTTTTGAAGGCCCTAGCCACGGATCCTCAATACCGTCATAATATTTTAATCCTGTTCGAGCTGTCGCTCGACTTTCGTTTCCAACACAGCCGCAATTGCACCACACACTCCTTCAACCACAACGATCGATTATCCTTCAGCAGGATTTCCGTCCTGAGGTGCGCATCGTCGCCCAGCCGCTCCTTACGATCAGCACACGAACCTCGCCATGTATCACAGGATACATGTACACGCTCCTTTGTTCCAATTACTCGATTTGACGACATATCGCTCGATACGTCCCGACACTCCTTTGTTCGACCACGATGATACCCACTATAGACGTTCCTTTTTCACACATCGGCATGCGTGAATGCATATTTAGACACTCCTTTAGCTGCTCAACAATTATGGCGGAATCTTTCGACATAGACGACACTCCTTACGGATGATGATCATGATACCCGACTGCATAAGCGACTGTTGTTTTTGGATTTCACACTACGGAGGCAGGCTCGGATTCGGTAGGGGTGGGGGGATGTCCACCCGAGACCGGGAAGATGGTAATCTTGCATGGCGCGGCGTTTTGGTTTGCCCCTGGCTTGCCTTGATTTTTGGATAATGGAGGAGGATACGGCTGAGAGCAGATTGTGACCTGCTATCACGTGGAAGGAACATGGCGTTTTGGGCGTAAAAGCAGCCCTTGATCACAAGATCCCAGACAGTGCGTGAAAATAGTTCGTTGTTTAAGCTTGTTTATGAAAAAGGACCCCGGTCGAATAAGGGTGACGCCAGGAAAAGTGTGCAGCACATCGCGATTCGTATAGGGTCAGTTCAATTCGCAGGCACTGTCATCGCTGAGGTTTCTGTGTAGTTGCCGTGCTCGGGTCGACTAGCGGCCTGAGTGTTTGCAGGGGACCTAATAATTAATGATAATCTCATGGTTAGTATCCATTTGCGAGCAAGATTGATTCTGTGTGTCTCGCCCGCGGATTTGATGTCAGGTTCTTGGTATGTTGTGAGGCTGTTCCGCTGCCCGACTAATGCGCGTTGCGTCAACGGCCGTGTGGCCTCTACGACTTGTCAGTTTGCCCCATGACATATAAAGGACCCTAAACAACCATGTCACCCCGTTAATCTGCCATTCTCTCTAATAGCCCATTAGCTCACCCGGCTCTCGTCTCTGGCTGCCCTAGTCCCCGAGTGTCTCCGGGGTCTGTGGCTGTAAGTCGGGTGGATAAGCAGGCAGGCCAGCCAGCATGGATGCGGGAGTGAATACGAGGAGCGCGGCCCCCTGGGACCACCCACCAGCCACTCCTGGCCGTTCTCTCCCTCCTGACTCCCCCGTCTTACAGGTGCGCTAATAGATAATCGCGGTGAGGCATTGTTTGAGGTTTATTTTAAAAATAGCATCACGGTTTACGGATGTAGGCCGAAAATGAGTCTAAATATATTCTGATCGCCATTCTTTTGTGTCTCTCTCCCTCTCCCGTCTGCCCTACCGGGGTCAGGTGCTGGAGGACCGGGACACGGAACACACTGGCGAGAGAGAATGAAGGGGAACAGAAGATCCCAACGGAACCGTTGGCTCTCAGGCACCGTTGAGATCTGCTGCAACTCTGGGTTACGAATGTGATACCCCGGATCCATTCTTGGGCGTGCTCTTGTCGATCGGAGGACACTTTTTCTCGTCTGGGCAGGTCAAAGCCCGACCGACATTGCCGCCCCTGAGCACTGCTTGATGCTACTACTGCTACTAATGCTCTATGGGGGGAGAGGATGGGGCCGCAAGAGACGGGGCTGCCTCTGGCCCTGTGGGCCCTCCGACACGGTTGGCCAACACTGACCACGCCTGATGCGCAATATAATGGTACCTCTCCCCCTCGGACGGCCCTCGAAAGTATATCTGACGCAGTCTTGTCTCGAATCGGGCTGGGATCGACCCGAGGACCCTCATCACCCCATAACGAAGATTCGCGAAAGGACCCAGAGAGAAGGAGACAGTTCCAGGGGCTTGACTGGCTGAACTGGCCCTCTTTCCTGGTAGATCCGGCGGTTTCCTTTATCCTTCTGTCCGGGCTCGGACCGTACCACACTTCTCCTTGACAGAGGCACCACACTGATGTCACAGGCCAGTTGGACTTTGCTCTTTGGGCCTAGTGGCGCCGATGATGCTGCCAGCGTGGTCAAGTGTCCCCGAGCTGCTTGCTGCCTGGCTTGGATGGTGGGTTACCCGCTGTATCCGCCGTGGAAAGAAGGCGTTTCCGTCGGCTCAAGGAGACGGCTTCATGGCTCCCTTCTATCTACGTGTAAGACGGCCAAGCATCGTCACTCGGGTGGAGAATGAGAGACCGCGTGTGTTTATTTTTGAGGGAAACCCACGCGCGCGCTCAACAATTCATGGCCCCGATACACCGCCCCTCGCGGTTATTTCGCTCAGTGGCGACTCATGTTGATCCGTTTTATTTGCTCTCGTTTTCGGTCTCTAACCAATTATGCGCTGGTCGATGTCAAACTTTCTACTTGAAACGCCAGACGCCCAGACATTCGTAGTGCTTTAGGAACTACGTTATTCACATCATCAGCTCAAGGCACATGGGATGCTTCTTGTTGATCATATAGCCTGTCGTCAGGTCGCCCGTCTGTTGCTGCCAAGTGGTGTGACGAGGCCCATGAGTGTTAGGCTTCTTGACATGTCATAGACAGCGCCTTGCTGCCAAGCAAAAGCGTCCTGCCCACTGACTCTACTGTCCAAGTCGGTGGTACAAAGAGGTGTTCAGAATGATGCCATCAACACAGGTGCGAGCTGCCTATTTTAAAGCTCGATCATCGAATACGCACATCCCGGCCTTTCCATAGGTAGTAGCTCAGATAGGAGAAGTGATACTGGTCCAACCGTCGGATGCATCATCCTGCTCACAGGCCTCGCAGCACGCTGGTAGCTCCACCGTCTAATTCTGAGGACTCGCCCCAAGACCAGACGAATCTAACTTCGGATGATTTTCTTCATAGCTGCACATTCTGCAAAGCCCTCTATGGACTCATGTGGGGATCTCCGAATAGAATCCAACGTTGTGCAGTGGCCCATTGTCTTGCTGGCCTCCAAGACCATACGAGCTTGTGAGACCAATTCATCCCGTCGTTACCTGACGCTTTGATTATGGTCTCTGTTTCGTTTCTTTTTGAAGTGTGTGTTCAATGTTGCCTTAGGGACAGGCTCCATCCTAGGGGAATTGAACATTCTGGAATTATGTCATCTAAGATGATTTTCAAAGACTGGCACTCGAAATGGATGGCCAATCCTCTTGTCTATAACTTAAATAATCCTCAAACAGCTGGCCAGGGCCCTGCCAAAACCGTGTTGTTCATCGAAGACGAGTGTTTGCTGTCCTTTGGAACTGCACTCGACAACCAGAGTCATATTTTCTCGAGGTATTTAGCTGGGTGAAATATAGAAGCTGTTGGCCAACACGGTTCCTCTTCAATTGCTACAGTGCTTCAAGGTGATTAGCTACCTGCATCAACTATTTATTTGACTTTTCTCCTGACTGATCATACCACGACTTTTGTCTGCGTATAATTCCATACATTCGATGTGTTAATATTGCATACGCTGACTGAATTGAGCAATGACCGAGCTCAACACTGAGACTCAGGCATTGTCAACATGTATACAAACTGTTGCTACAACTTGCACTTGTCTCATAGGTTTCAAGTGTTTTATGGCCTGATGAGGATGTTTGGCACATCCTAAAAATTTTAGTGTACACATACAGTTTTGCGTGGATGTGTCTACCTACTTAGGTATCTATTGGATACAGACATCATTGATATCATATCCTGGGATCCTTGATGCAATCCGAGCTTGAAAGGCCAAATATACTTCTTTTAACTGTATTAAAGTAAATTCCAATCCATTGTTATGTCCATATGCTTTCAATAGTCTACACATTTGTGTCATTGTTCACAAAGCTACCCCAGGGAGCGGCGGTCGAATTCATGCTAATTATTGTCAAAGCCCTCTACACAAATCAAGACGAGCCTGAAATTAGGCCGCAGCTAGACAATGTCTCATCACCTAGCATGGGAAAGTGTATATCAATGGCATAGGGATGGACTGCTTCATTTCGATGGCGGGTATATGACCCCCCCTGTGATTCCATCCTGAGACACAAGAATGAATGTGACCCCATGCTGCTGGCCAATCAAGCTAATCATAACGCTCGAAAGGGGTTTTGTTATTGCTTTTGTCTTTTTTGATGACGCCCTCAGTAATATTGTGATACGCAGTTGACATGACAACTTTCGTCAACAACTGTCGTTAAGCACTACGAGCATATATGGTTGTCAGACCTCACTTGACATGAGAGGAACCTGAGAAGACACTCAGTGCGCTCGAAAAAGCCAACCGTGTTCATACCCACAACTAATTATCACCAATGGACAAATGCAATTAGAACAGCAGATCTATTCCACCCAGATGTTTTATCATTGATATCATATTCTGTCAACTGCCCAACTTCATAGCATTAGGCCGAGACAATCACATGAGAACAAGCAGAGAGTGGGAGGGCGCGCAGGCAATCAGTGAGATGATCAATCCAAGCTCCCATATCAGCAACCAACAGCCATAATACAAGCATTTTGAACACTCCATGCTGGTTATACCCGATGGAAATTGCGCCATACAGATCACATATGAGGCTGATGGACGTATTGGAGAAAGCCAGTAGAGCTCCTGCAACTGCCGACGAGATCAGCAAGCAGTGGAACTACGAGCTTCGTCACTGCAGATCCCCTCATACTAATGCGCATTCTGACACGCTGTGACATTCTGTGTTTCCTCTGCCTTGGTTACCTAATTATCAAGCAAGTCTGGAAAATTGCAACCATTTGCTCGGTTGGAAGCGGCTCAGAAGTAGATCATCGGTCCGAAACACATTCTAGGAAATGCTACCGAGGCCGGTGGATTAGTGGTTCGCGATATAGACTTGATCAAAGTCCTTCATTGGGCCGGCTCCCACTGTGGAGGTGCTGTGGAGGTGCTCCCGATCCGCGCTCCGCTCGCACGGAGAGTACAGTAGCAGAGCCACGCAGGGACCGGGGGTCATCACACAATTCTTCTAAATGTATCTTATAATACAATATGTGCTTCTGGGTAAAGTATACCTGCTCAAGCTATAAATAATTGTAGCAGTAGCACCCGAGATGGGGACGGGTATTGGAAATGAAGAATTTCAGCTCCTTCTAGACAAGGTTCTCTTATTCAACCAGAAACCGGGCCTTTCAGCTGCTTCTAGACGAAAGGGATCCTCTTTCTTGACCGTCTTTGCGCTTTTCGGCAGCGCTTGCCTGATCACCGGCTTCAATTGACATCAGTTTCGGCATCAGCAACAGATGGTGGATCTATATCTTGGGGTTCGGTTTCTACTTTCTGCCAGTTTGTGCTTTCCCCCCTCAGCTTCCTCGTGCGCTAGAGCTGCGGCATCATCCTTCTTTTATTGGTTATTGGCGCCAGCTTCCCAAGTCTTGTCCTCCTGGGCTTGTTTCTGTTGTGCTTGAGAGCGTCGCTATGAAAAACCCTTTAGAATAGGTTGAAGCGAAGAAAGTTCCGGCCCTTAGCAAGAATGGTTCCAAAGGGAGAGGCCTTGTGTCCTTGTATTTCAGGAATGCTCCAAATCTACTCCTTCCAGCTACATCTGAGCTTTGTAGTCATGTAAAGCCAGTGCTAAAAGTAATCATTATAAAGAAGTCTATCAGCGCTTCTACTAGTCTAGGTCTGTATTCTCTTGATCTTTTTTTGCGGTTTAGGCGCTTTGCTGCCGACTGCTATCAAGATGTCTCGTCCTCGTAGGATTGCTCCCTTCTCTTCCGCTGCCATCTCTTGTCTCTTGCCATATGCCTCGGTGAGAAAGTAAAAAGATTAGCAGACGTTGCGGGCGGCAGTCAGCCCTGCAGGCCAGATCAGGCGTTACACAGTTGCATCCGCATCGAGAGCATTTTGTAGCTCAGATGCGATCAACACGTATAGCGCCTCCACGTCTCTTGGCCCGACATCTCCCTTGGCTCCTGCTCCCGTCCTGATCCCTACCGCTGTCTGCACCGCCTGCTTCGCCTTGCCGCTTATTCGAGAGAGAGCATACTCGCCGCCCTCCAACTTGCTCCCAAAGATCCCTTGACCTGCCCAACGCCAGCCCCGGCAAGCATTGAGCACCGCATTCGCGCTCGTCGCCTCGTGCTCGATATGCCACTGGAGCGAAGTCTGCAGGGCCTCTAGCACTTGCCGGCGCCCGAGCGGCGGCGTGAAGATATCTGAGAACGCAGGGCCATCAAGCAAGGGACAATTGTTCGCATGTGCGGCCGCGATGTCAAGGATGAACCAGTGTGGCGAGTCGTCCGGGTTGTTGCCGCACCGTACGTGATCCAGCGGCAGAGCTCGGCCCGTGTTGTAGTTGAGTGAAATGTTGTACGGCAGTGCCGGGCGGTCGAGGTGCACCGCTTCGTAGGCGTAGACGACGAGCTCGAGCTTGGCTGCTGGGCAAGGGACGGCGGCGTGCGAGCAGAGCTCGGGGACGCGCGCAAGGGCCGGCTCCTCTAGACGAGACCGGGTGACGACGGTCACGTCTAGGTCGGACTGGCTGGGAATATAGCCTGACGCGTATGATGCCGAGCCAATGAGGCAGATTTGGAGCACTTCCTCGGCGCCGAGAGCGGTAAGCAGGGCGTCCCGCAGCTCCGCCAGATATGTGCGCACATCGTCGGGCAGGTGTTGCAAGCCGGGCAACCGGTCGCCCATGGTCACGACAGCTGGCTGGCTCTCGTCTTTCGTTTCAATCCCGCAAATCTTAGACAGGTCTATGGCTGTCCGTTGGGTGCGGAGAAAAGAGAGGCGTACTCGTAGTCACGTGATTCCCGAGCGTCCCATAATTCCAAACGTCAACACCAACGGCGTCACCATGTAGTCTTCAAGCTACACCTATGCATGTGTTACAGCTACATGGCTGGCAACCTACGCAGCGCTAGAACAACAGCAACAAGGCAACAGGACTCTGTGCACGCTATTTTACTCCTTTCCCTCTTCTCCCTTGCCGCCACAGCCCTCTTCACTTTGGCCCTCTCCCGCTCTCTGGCTTTACACTCGGCAAACTCTACAGCATATATCCCTTGATGAGGGGGTCAAATAGCTCATCCTGTGGGTATGTCTCAGCCCTGGTACTTCCCAACGATCCAAATAGGCGTTTCAGAAGCATCCTGGAAATCTATTGTTTGCCTCTAGTGGCTGCTCCCTGAACACCAACTGCATGGTGCCTGGTCAGAATAGGTCCGGTTGTCATTGCCAGAGAAGGGCTTTCGTCTTTTTCTTCTTCGCTTACGCTCGGCGTGGTAGTGTGTGTCATCTGGGCGGGAGGCCCTACGAAACACACAGAGAGACTTCTGGGCTTGTTTCGAGAAATAGATAATGTTTTGCGCGAGTTTTGTCAGCTGGATGTTCTGCTACGCGGAACGCTGGGGGCCGTCTTTTAGAGCGGATCCGAGGATGATTTGAGAAACGTTTGTGACTACAGTTTTGTATCCTGGTATCTGTCATTTCTCCGCATTTGGTTTATTACAGCACATCACTTGCGTTTTTCCTTGCGTAGAGTAGGAATCCCTGGCTAGATAAGGCCAAACCCACGCTCAGAGGTGTGGGTGCATCCATTTTCCTCTGTAGCTTACTCGTAGGGGTTCGGCCCATAATAGTAGAGGTATCACAGATCTCTCTTTGTTGCTCACCCCTAGTAGCTCTGGCATGCCTCGTGGACCCCCAGCCTTTTGTTCTCTCCGCGCCCCTGGTCTTCTTTGTGTCCCTTTGCATCAATTGATGGTAAAGACATGGTCTCACACGCCTTGCGCAAAGCCTTGGATACTAGCATGGTTAAGAACGTTTTAAAGTCAACGATTGAGAGCCTCCTAGTATGTCTCCTGTGCAACTTTCAAAATGTCGTTCAATGATAAGGTACAAGATCAAACCCAGCAAGCTGAATCAGACAAGATCCTCCTGAAGTCGCTAACCCCAGAATCCACACCGGCAGCAGAAAGGAAGAGGCAGCTCTCAGGCTAAGAGCATCAATTCAACGGTCGAACAGCGCAAACCTTGGCGTTATCCGCCCGAGTTCTGGGACCGCTTATCACGGGTCTCATTAACTCGTAACGCCTTGGAAGAGCTCAACCGCCGAAACAGAGGCCCCACCCAATCATGGTCTCTATCGGCTCCTACAACACCAGCTCAAGACATCATATTGAAAGAGTCTAAAGGACTGCCTCGGTTCACACGGCACGGCGGCCCATGCCTTTGCGACCTCCGAGGATATCAAATACCGGCTGACACTATGAGATCCATCGATTCAACAAATACAACGACACATCACAACAAGACTACAATATCCTCAACACATGATCGCAGTTTTGAGCAGCATTTGACAGAGAATAACATCCATCCTATTTGGCATTCACAGAAGCCAGACTTGGAGAATGTCTTCAAAGCACTAACGGTGCCAAGGCCATCGTTATCACTTTCTCAGTTGCCTGCTGACTTATTTGAGACTTTTCTTCAGAGCAACTTACAGGCCAGAAACAAGGACGACATAGTAGCAGATGTCCTTCCAAATATTCTCGGCGCGTGGGATGCAATTTGGCCAATACCGAAGAACACACTTTTCAAGCATCTCAAGCCACTTACAGATGTTACTATACCAGCAGCAAAACCAGACTTCACATATGGTGCACTCTCTAAACAGCTTGATCCGGCTATCCGCACTGAGCTAGGCTGCTTTATTGCTCCTGGGTCGGAGATACTACTGCCTAACTTCTTCCTAGAAGTCCAAGGGCCAAATGGTTCTGCAGCTGTCAAAACTTGGCAAGCTCGCTATGATAGAGCTATCGGAGCCCGTGCTATGCATCAACTGCAGGACTACGCATGTGGGCAGGAAGAGCCAATCCATGATGGCAAGCCATATACTTTCAGCTCAACCTATTCTGACGGCACACTGAAGCTGTATGCCCACCACCTTACTGCGCCAACCATCCCCGGAGGACGGCCCGAGTACCATATGACCCCGCTCAGAACGTTCGGCATGACAGACACACCTGAGACGTTTGTTCAAGGAGCGACTGCATTTAGGAATCTGTGTGATGTGGCAAAGCAGCACCGGACCGCGTTCATCCAGGCCGCAAACTTCAGATACCACGAGCAACAAGGCGCCGCGGCTGCTGGAGAGGGCGCTACGACCACAATTCGTGGCAGCAGGGCAGGTACAAAGCGCCAAAAGAACTCGCAGGTGTCGTCTCAAGCCAGGTCGGCGAAGAGATAGCGTATTGATACGGATGGAAATGGTGTTTTACGAGTTGGTATGATGAAGCAATAGCAATGTGGGAAGTGTAGCGGAATGGCTTCTTTAGTAGTTGGGTTAGTAAGGATTAGCGAATCTCCGGTGTTATATGTATTTGTTTCCCCTGAGCTCCTCCCATCTAAGGGCACGAGTACTCGCTCGGTACCAAGTGGAATTCGTACCTAGTATAAAGTCCCGTCTAATCATCCCAGCCCTCACTGCCCATCAATCTTCCCCATACACAAGTGGAGGAAGCAGAGAGTCATCGCCGCCCCTCTCTAGCTGCTCCAGGAGCGCCATCTCCGCCACCGTCATCGCGGAGTCCGGTTTCCCTTTGATCTTCTTTAGGTACGCTTTGTCCGTGTCACTCATCTCCGGCGCAGGTGATACCTTGAGCGGGGGCAGGTTGTCCATCTGGCCCAGCGGCCTGAACCGGTCGTCGTCCGGTGGCGCGAACTCGGGGTCGTTGTTGGCCTGGGTGTTGCCGAGATTCCAGGCCTTGCCCGGTCCGGCCTCGACCTCAGTGTCCTTTTCGGCGTCCACCTCCTTCTTCCTGGACAGGTACTGTGCGAACTCGGCCTCTTCGAAGTCCTTGAAATTGGCGCCGTGGGGGTCACGGTCGAGCATCCACGGGAAGCGATGGGGGTTGTCCTGGAGGTAGGAGGGTATGTCTGGGTTTGACTCTATCCGGCTGAGTTCGCTCCGGTCAAAGCTAGAGAGCCACGAGTTGTCAGAAAATCGTCTCTCTTTTGATCATCTTCCGTATAATCCTTGTAACTCACAGGTCAATGCCCTTTCTTAGCCGATCTATTAATCTGCCTGCACCTTTCCAGCGAGGACCATCGTACCAAATCAAGCCCTGCTGGCCTGCCTTGACTAGCGTGTCCGTAATGAATCCATAGCAAAGCTGACAAGTCCAGCCTCCGTTTCCGAAGACGTAGTCAATCTCGGCGCGGTCTTTGCGTAGGTCATTGGGTAGAACGGTCTCTGGTCCCTGATACAAGGTCGCCTGGGGGTGTGACCACCAATCGGGCTCGGAGCCATCAGAGCCCCCTTCCTTTGCTTTGTCTTCATCTTTTTCATCCGGCTTATCCGGGGACCGTGGTTCCTTCGATAGATCTTTCTCCCTCACTGGGTACTTGGACTTGTCGATCTTGAACCACTGGAAGCTATACCAGTAGTTTCTCGTCCGGATAGTTACCCTCTTGGGAATATGGCATTTCCTCAGGACCTCCATGGTATCCGGGCGCACAAGCTCCTCCACTTCTGACACTAACAGCACGTCTTCCAATGAAGCCTTCTGAGAACCTGTCAGGAGCGGTATTACCTGCGAATAAACGGCGTTTCGAGCTGCAGCCGGATGATCCTTGCCCGGCGCGAAGTCGGAAGAGGACTGTGAGAGGTTCCGACGGATGATCTTCTTGTGGTAGGGCGCTAGGATGGTATTCCATATCCCGTCCAGAATGGGCTGGGTGTCCATGTCTGAGTCGTCTGAGGGAGGCGCAGAGCTGGGGCCAGTGACTTTGGAAAGGTCGCGTCCCCACCATTCAGGCTCAGGAGGACGATCCGGAGGCGGAGGCTTGATAGATGGCGCCTCGAGTAGGATGAAGAAGTCTACGAACGGGGCCATCTGCGCCAGGTGAAGCTCGAGTGCATCGAATGAGGTTTCGGGGTCGATGAGCAGGAGGTCATAGATCTTCCTTGCAGGACGATGTATTATTTGCCCGTCCTCCTGTATGATGGTAGAGTTGTGAGGTTCTAAGTGAAAGTGAGAGCAAAAGAGCTCGATTTCGTCTGGCTGGGCCACCAGATCTGATGAATCAGACCCATGGCTCTTCTCTGGGTGGAGTGGGTGTGACGGCCCAGACTTTGCAGGTGCCGGTCTAGGATTCAGGTACTCGTCGTGCGTTCGATAGGGCAGGTGGAGGCCGACCATCCAGCATAGCATGAGTGCCGCTGCCGCGGCGATAACCCTCCCATTGTGCGTGGACGGTATCTGGAGCGACATCATCGCGAAGCTTCGCAGGAGAGACGATAGTGTGTGCTCTGAGAGAGTCGAGAGAGGCGTTCTTCATCATGGCGAAGAATGGACATCTGGGGTCTCGGCGGCAAGGGAGAGGGCGTAGTTTCCAATACCAAAGGCTCTCCCTTGACTCGGACCCTCAGGTCTCAGAGATGACATCTTGCGCGTGTGGACAGGGATGCGCTAATAGACACCCAGCCATCGCAGCTCGGGCATCATGGTCGCACTTGAGTCCTTTCTCGGTTCGACGGACGGCCGACATGGGCGTGTTGATAAGTCGTAGTGAGAGGTTTCCTGCAGGACCAATGCCGGCGTCGGGTCTCCTTTGTGGGACAGGGCCACGACCCTGGTCGCAGGCCCTTGCCCGGCGATCTGCTGTGATGATCATCCCTGGGTCCCGAAATGCCCCCACGAGCGCCTCACAAAGCTTATTTTGACTGCAGGGAGGGAGGGACTGTGGCCCCTCGGGTAGCTCGTATCTGGCTGCATGCTGCACTTGCAAAGAATGCAGATTCACTGGAGATGTCTCGAGGGCCGACAAGTAGTGTGCTCGGTTGAGGTAGTACGACTGGCCCTCCCTTTTGCAGTAGACTACCAACATGGCGGGACAGCTCCGGCAGCTGACGGCCGGTTTGAGTTGATGCAGACTTTGCGACTTTACTGCTGGCTCGAGTGACAATCTATTTTGAACCCTACTCACGTTTCAAAATGTCCTTGTCTTCTTTTCCTCTCAGTACTGTGTGTCTGCATGGGATAGATTTGCTGAGGACCTAGGTAGGTAGGTAGACAGGAAAAGGGACGCCGTTTCCTTGGAGCTCATCTCGTCTGCAACCGCCTCGTATTTACATACCTAACCTAGCTAGCATGCCTCCTATCTGCCCTGTTTATCAGTACAGGACTTAGTTCAGCTACTGCTTCCACCGTCCCTTTGCGATGTGAGCCCAGGCGCGCAGGCACCCACGCACCTAGGGAACAGGACACAGAGACCTGTCTCGGGCAGACACTGCTCATTTGTCGGGTACTAGCAACAACTTTGGGAGCTCCTTCCCCTTCACATGCCAGTCACCGCCGCGTTCCGCCCGCCGGCAATCCTCAACATAAACTTGGACCAGCGCCCCAGAACTGGGTGTGCTCATAATCGATGGACCCTTCGCTGCTCACGTCTGACCGGTTTTCCCCAGGCCTGCTCGAACCCAATCCTCTCCCTCCTATCACTCTCGCTCATCGTCAACACCGACGCCATGCCGACCGGTGCCATTTTCAACTCCAGAATGTCCCTCCCAATAACAGAGACGCAACAGAAAACTGGTGGGATCGGGTATCCTGCCCACCCGGCCTTTTACATCGCGTAAGATTCCTCGCCGCGTTTCCTGTCTGTTCCTGGCCTTTTCGGTCCCGGCCCAAAGAGATAATGGAAGCTGACCTGTATCCCATCCACGCTGCAGGACATACATATTCTTCTCTAACCTGACTATCCTCTTCAACAAGTGGCTGATAGATACTGCAGGATTCCGTGAGTGTCTTCCCTCTTGTCCTTACCTGAGCCTCCTGCTTGCTAACACTCCAAATCTGCGCCAGCCTACCGTGAGTATCCTTCAGCTCAACCCGGCACCTCCCGCGCATGCACCCTGCGGCTGACTCTGGCGGTGGAACAGCCATATTTCTGACATGCTGGCACATGGTCTTCTCCGTCATCGCTACACAGATCCTGGCGCGAACCACACGGCTACTTGATGGGCGAAAGCATGTTGAGATGACGGGTCGCATTTACATGCGTATCATCATACCAATCGGCCTTCTTTACAGCGGCAGCCTCGTCTTCAGCAACCTGACCTACCTGTACCTTAGTGTACCATTCATTCAAATGCTCAAGGTTAGTGTCCCCGGACCTGCTCTCAGCGAAGGCACAATCAAAGGGATCTGACTAACAAGCATCTCCAATCTTAGTCCATTTCTCCGGTCGCGGTTCTCTTCACCAGCTGGGTCTGGGGCGTTGCCAGTCCGTCTTGGACGATTCTCTTCAAAGTCCTCGTCATCGTCTTCGGCGTTGCATTGGCTAGTGCTGGCGAGATACAGTTTCAATGGCTCGGGTTCTGGAGCCAGATGAGTGCAGTCGCATTCGAAGCAATCCGCCTGGTCATGACCCAGGTCATGCTCTCTGAAGATGGCCAGAAGATGGACCCCATGGTCAGCTTATACTACTACGCCCCTGTTTGTGCCATCATGAACTCCGTCCTGGTCTGGTTTACCGAGGTGCCGACTTTCAAGATGGAGGACTTCGTCAGAGTTGGACCAACTATTTTAATAGTTAATGCTTCTGTCGCCTTCCTGCTGAATCTTGCCAGCCTGTTTTTGGTGAGTGTCTCCCACCCTAAAGCAGGAGGACCGCTCTACTAACATGTGCCCAGATCGGAAAGACAAGCAGCTTGGTGATGACTCTGACCGGCATTTTCAAATCCATCCTCCTTGTTGTCGCCGGAGTATTAGTCTGGGGCTCACCGATCAGCTCGCTCCAGCTATTCGGCTACAGTTTGGCAGTCGTGGGCTTCTTCTTCTACTCTGTGCCAGTCGAGACTGCACAAGAGCTTGTGGCACAGATGAGGAAATCGATAGTGACAATTTCACCATAGGCTCCAGTTTTCACTCTACAGGCGATTCCTGACCACGTTCCAATCACTTGACACCCGGTCTTTGCATACTTGGCACCCGGCTGCTCTTCTCAGGCGGGTGTGACTCGCGGCTGACCTCTTTGAAGGGGTGGATAGAGACAGATATGCGAGACAACCGGTACACGGGAATTTCACGACGCGCTTTCATCACATCGCAAGTAACACCAAGGCGACGACTCCCGCAAGTCAATAAAACCCCTTCTGTCAGGTTTCGTGCCAAGTGCCCGGTCTTTGTACATCACTCTAGTCTCTCGGCAATGCCATCTACTACGAAGGGATGTAAGACTGGACCGCTTCAAGGATGGCAGGATATTCAGAGAACGCCAAATATGTAGACAACATGTCCGTGTCATATCGGACTCTAGGCATCTTCAACCAGAAAAACCCCAGAGCAGCAGTGAAGAATATCCACTAACAGCTACAGCGACACGGTCTACGAAGGAACTAATGTTGACGGGTTTGAAGTCCGAGAAGCCGCAGAGTCCACAAAGGCCGCAGAGACTCGGAGACCATGGAAAATGTACAAATGGGCGATATAGGCACTTAGTTTGCGGATATGGTACAACGTCCGTGCTACCTGAAGTGTAGTACTGATGCACATGGACACGAGACTGAGTGCGTCGGCAGATATGTTTTCGACGAGAGTCTGTTACAGAGAAGGAAATGATTTGGATTCTGGCAATCAACAATAGTCACTTATCTGTTTCTCACTCCATTCCCAGAATTTCCTGGCATGATCATTACCACCCTCAGCCTCTGCTTTTGTCGCATCTTGCAAGTCCTTACGTATTGGATAAAGCCGACCCCAAGGGACCACTACAATATTCAATTAGTTCTCACGCATTTCTTCTGAGACAAGACAGGGGTTTAGACCAGCTCACCCCATTTCCCACTATCGCCCACAGTAATCGCCGGCGACAGCCCACAGAAGAGCTCTGTATAAGCCCCAAAGACGGGCGGGTAGAGGACAGGGCTGATTGCCGTCTTGAACAGCCACCCACTCTCCCGGTAAAGATCTGAGCGGAGATGGCCCGGGTTGCAAGGGACGCTCACGATGCCGTCGCCAGCGTGGCGCCGTGCGAACTCGGCGCCGTGCAGCCACGCACCGGCCTTGCTGACACCGTAGCGCTCGAGCGGCATCAGCGAAGGCCAGTACGAGAGATAGTCCTCCGAGATGCCGCGGCCCTTCTCGCCGACGGCCTCGGTGCCCATTGACGAGACCCAAACCACGCGCACCGACCCGGCCGGCTCCGCCGCCGCGGTCGCCGCAAGGACCGGGGTGAGGAGCCGCGCGAGCAGGAACACGCCCAGCACGTTGACGCCCAGGTGCAGCTCGTGGCCCTGGGCCGTCCTTGTGTGCCCCTCGCTGTCGCCGAGGGCCTGGACCGCGGCGTTGTTGAAGAGGACGTGCAGCTTGGTCTCCTTGGCTGCGAACTGCCCTGCGGCCGACTTGATCTGTTTGAAGTCGGCGAGGTCCAGGTGCAAAAATACCAGGTCGCCCGTGGAGTTGGGGTAGGCCTTTTTGAGGTCGGCGATGGCGCTGTTGGCTTTTTCTTCGGAGCGGGCAGCGATGTAGACCTTTGCGTTCTTGGAGTACAGTATCTGTGCTAGCTCCTTGCCAACTCCTGTATTAGAGCCCGTGACAATGTAAACCTTTTCCCCCCAGAAATACCTCAATTAGTCTGCTTATGCTATTGCAATCTCTCTATGAGGCTGTCTATGCGCACCTTGCCATGCAAATCGGGGACGTCTTTCTCAGTAAACGGCGGCTTGGGCGGCCACATCTGCGTGATGATGCTGGACAATGACAGCATGGGTGGTCGCGGCGGACGGGCCATTATCGTCATCTTGGCGGACGAATGTGACGAGAGCTTTGCTGCACACCAGTGCTGGGGGCACCGGACGGAGTGAGGCAACAGCCATTCTGGGTTGAACACTGGCACTTACAACTGCGCGACTAGTGACTCGGATCCACTACTCGTGACTGCATGTCCGTATGCGGAAGATGATGCCGAATGTTGTTCGGACGGTTCGTCAATGACATTGCATATTCGGGAGGTCTGATCGCTTACAGCCTCAGTAAACCTTATTTCTGCGGTGTGTGTGAACCGACTCACGCAGCTGGAGCCACGGTCGGACTACCGCCTGACTTCTACACCGCTATACAGATCACTTTTGGTCCATTTCATACGTACGTTTTCAGTATGACAGTGACTCTTAAGTGCAAAAGTCAATGTGACCTGCCTGACAATGTTGCTATTATACTTTTGAGTTTCCGTGAAGTATCCACTGTCCCGGGAATGTGACAGGATTAGCCTGCCGACCCCTGAAGGCTGGGTACAACGTGGAAAGTAAACTAACTCAATTTTTAATTCGCTCATGTGGGCATGTGTGAATCGTGGCGTCTTGTTAACCCGGAAAGCGTCCCTTTGTCTGAGCATGAGCAATGTTTTCGAATCACTTTGCAAAGCTCGAAAAGTGGCTCACGGCAGAAGGGCCAGCAACCACGGTGGAGTAGCTCAGGGCTCAAGGATTCCCTTATGGTGGTTTCGTTCTTAATCCGTATACGTGCTCTTTTGAAGCCGTAGGCGGTCCCTTCATACAGTAGTAAACGCTCAAAGACCCAGCGTTAGGTAGGTATACAATGCCGATAACAATAGATAAACCTTGAAAACATAGACAGCCTCGTGAAGCCGCACAGACGAGGCTAGTTGAGACCGGCGGCAGACTAGACAATAGACTTGCCCAGGATTCCCTTATGTGGCGTCAAAACATGACGTTCAACGTAACCATTTCCTGTGACAACTGCAACCACGCGGGCTGCAACCACCAAATGAATGGATTTGGTTGGTCCAACAATCGTCCATGTGGACATGGATGAGAAGAGGTCGTCAGGCGGAGACGGCGAGCACATAGAAGAAAGCCTAGACTGGCAGCAATGATAGGGTTTAGAGCAGTTGAAAACAGGAGGTCATGTCACTGCCTATTTATCGGTACTCCAGAACAAGCCGTCGGAGTACCTTTGAGTATGTCAAGGTTGCTAGTGTAACTAGAACAGCAATATCAATTGCCCGTAGCTGTATTGATACTAGTGCCTGAGTAGTCCATTTCCTGCCTAGCCTCGTCAATCGTGGCGAATCAATTGGTTTTGAATACTAGAGCGGTCGTTACAAAGCGTAACATGAAATCCTGTTTAAAATGACCTCTTTCGATATCAGATCGTCTAATACTTTGGCTTCAGCTTGACGTAAAGCCCACCCTTCTCCCACATCAAATAAGACTTCTGTCGATGCAACCAATCCCGGCTCTCTTCAGTCAGCTCAATGTCGAAATTCCACAACAGGCGAGCGATAATATAATGCATTTCGGCCCTCGCGAGACTGTGATCCCTGATTAGCAACAAGACGGAAGACATTCAAATACAGACGAGCTCTCACTTCATGCCGAGGCAGTTCCTGGGACCATAAGAGAACGGCTGGAAGGCGTCTCTGCGATCATTCGCGAACTCTGAGCCCTTGCCATCGCTCAACCATCGTTCCGGGATGAACTCGTCTGCACGCTTGAAGTTGCACTCGCTGCGATAAATGACCCGACTCGGAATGCCCACGATGATCTGTTGATACAAGGGACATCAGTACTGATGAATGTATGAAAGGATAATTTAGTGTTTTTACCTTGCCCGGGATCCACTCCCCCAAGACCCAGTTCCCTTCTGGAGGTGTTTGCCGCCAGAGGGCGTTTGGCCCTGGTGGATGGTACCGAAACGCCTCATTAATAACGGCACCCAGGTATTGGAGCTTCATAGAGCTCTGCATATCAATCTCGGATTCCCTGGAGAAAGTGGCACGCAGTTCCTGGTCGGCCTTGGCTTTCACGTCCGGGTATATACCCAACATATAGGATACGGCCGACAGAGCACTCGCTGTTGTTTCTGCACCCGCTAAAGTCAAGGTGAGGGCGTTGCTGTAAAGTTCCTCACGCGACATGGACTAGGCAAGTATTATTTAAATGAGCCAACTTTTAAAGACGTCATCTCAGCGTGTGGTGACATACCAGTCCCTGCCTTTCTGCAAGCATTACCTGCACCAAGTCTGGTCTCGGATTCTCGAGTGCTAGCCGGCTATCCACTTTGTCCCGAAGGGTTTTCTTCGAGCCTATGTACTCTTTCACCATCTTCACGGTGGCTATGACCGGTGAGTAGAGGAGGAAGAACGGTATTCTCATGCAAAGAAGTAGGATGTATGTGAGTTTGATGTTGCTGATGACGAAGTCCACCCATGGGTGCATCATTGACTGCTCTAGGCATCCAAAAGGCTCTCCGTCTGTGAGCGCCTGAGTTAGCCACTCACTCAGGGAGATTGTAAACTCTGAAAAGAGCTGTTTCGTCTAGAGTCACAACTGAACGCAGTAACACAGGTGGCCTCGAATCCACCGAAGACCAGAAACAGCCCAAGAAAAACAGGTGCAGGTGGCTTAAAAATGCTTACAAGCCAGGTTTCCTGTTATATCGAACAGAGTGTAGAGATACCATTTCCACACGTCAACGGAAGTATCCCCTGCCCTGGCCCTGAGACGTTCAAAAAGCAGGTCAACAAACCCGGCAATGGCTGGCTCCTGGTCAAGCATCGCGCTGGCGGTGAAGCCGAAATTCAGGATCTTGCGGATGCGGCCATGGTCGCCGATCTCTGCCCCGAGAATGTCGTTGCTGTCTCTGCTTGCGTACCAGCCAGGTTTCATATTCTCCTTTCGCTTCCCGGCCTTGTAGCGGCCGTAGACCTCCTCCCACGCATCTGGGGAAGAGAAAGACAGCTCGTCTGGAGCTACGCGGACTACTGTACCGTACTTGTTGTGAAGGTCCATGAGGCTCTCGTGCATTCTTCCGGCCATAAAGGAGAAACCCCATGGCAGTGAGGAAGCCGCCCAGAGCTTAGGACCTCGGTACTTTCGCAGTGGGTGAAAGTAGATATTGTAAAATGGCCGTAGCACGGCAAGGTAAATGATGGGCTGGAGATATCTTGTCAATTGATTTGGTTCATTTGCCACACTGTGGTTGGAGTGGAATTTGTGGCCAACTTACAAGGCTTGACGCATAGAGCAGTACTGACTGCCAGGAGACAGAGCCGGTGAACTGGAACAGCATCTTCACGAGAGTAAATTGCAGTAAGGCGCGGACTCGCAGAATTGCCTAGCACATCTTGTCTTCAAGAAACGCGGGTATCAATGAAGCAAGTAGATGCTCAAGTTTGAAAAGTGCTCGTGGCCGGCCAAGACTCAGGACTCATTCAATGTTGCATTTCCCAACCGCACAAAGGCTCATGACTCTCTACAGGTTATGTGTTCCGAATGTAGTGTACGTGTACTCGGGTGGTTCCACTTATGTGAGTCCATCCCGTAGTCAGGCCAAGAGCTGCAACTTTCCGAGTCGCGCTCGGTTTCCTTTTTCGGCGGTCTAGAAAATAAGGTTCAGCCTCTACAACTTTGCTTGTGCAATTATCCACTGCAGGACATTGAACAAAGCCCCCGTACAGTGACACGTGCATCGATCAATGAGCGAATGTACTGAGGTCCGTGGTTCTGAAGATTGGCGTCCCAAATAACGTCTGAAGTAAAGTGATCACGCTCACCTGGTAGCAATTTCAGCATCTGGCTACAACTTTGAACGTAACGCGCTCTCAACCTGCCCCTGACTAAGAAGACACTAAGAAGAAATGGCGACACCAAGAACCCAGACTGCTGTGGTACAGTCTAAAGCTTCTCCAAGGCCATCTGGGCTGCCGTTGGCCATCACCACATCCAAACCAGTGCCTGAACTATCCTCCCCCTACCATGTTGTTGTGCGAGTCCTGGCTGTGGGGCTGAACCCCACCGACTACAAAATGATAACGCACTTCTTTATGGACGGCAACACGGTTGGCTGCGACTTCTGTGGCATCGTGGAGTCGGCTGGGAAATCGGCCTCAGTCTCGCCAGGCGAGAGGGTCTGCGGTGCTGATTTTCCATATCGACCTGATAACAAGCTGAACGGTGCCTTCGCACAATACGCGGTCACCGATTCCCGCCACGTGCTCCGGGTGCCAAAGGATTGGAGCGATACTCAGGCGGCGGCCCTGGGTGCTATCGGCTGGTGTACTGCTTGTCTCGCAATTTCAGACCCAGAGGCTTTGAACCTGAAAGGAATACCTTCGAGGCCAAGTGAGAAGCCGAGTCCTGTTTTGGTCTATGGTGGAGCAACGGCAACTGGTCTGATGGCCATCCAGATGCTGAAGTTGTTAGTGGAATCCTTTTCTGATGACACAGCAAACTCTGTAATAGGCACTGATTGAGAGAATTGGGGTTCAGGTCCGGCTACGATGCTATAACGGTCTGCTCTACGAAGTCTGCGCCAATGGTCAAGGAATATGGTGCTGTGGGGACAGCTTCCTATACTTCCGCGGACTGTCTCCAAGCAGTCCAAACCCTTGCAAATGGGCTACCCATCAAGTATGCGCTCGACTGCATCACGGATACAGAATCCACCGCATTCTGCTATTCTGCCCTGGCGCGAGTGGGTGCCCGTTATGCCTGCCTCGAGGAGTGCCCAGAATCCTGGCGTTCGAGGCGTGCGGTGAAGTACAAGGCTGTCATGGGATTCGAAGCATTAGGCTTTGATGTTGACCTGAACCACCCGGTGTACGCGCGTAAGGCCAATCTCGAGCTCCATGGCATTGCTTTGCAGTGGGCTCAAGAAATACAAGCGCTGCTGGATCAAGGACAGATCAAGACTCAGCCGATCCGCGAGATAGATGGTCACTTCGAGGGCGTCATCAAAGCATTGGAAATGCTGCAAAGGGGGGATGTGAAAGGCGAGAAACTTGTTGTTCGCGTATCTGAATGATTCCGATATGGGTGACACTTTCGCTTAGTCCGTACCGCTACATGAGAACTGAGAGCAATACTAGTATTGAGCGTTAAAGTCCCATTTAATGTCATATCCCAAAATGCTGTCCCTAACATTGCGAGCTCAAGTATTACCTAGGATGTGATCCAATGCTGTACCATAGCTAAAACCAGGACTTTGCCGGCTCCGTATGCGCATTATTGGGCTCGAAAGTTTCTCGGGGAGTCAGAACACATCAAATACCACTATCACTATCCATCATAGTCTGCCGCCATGTTGTCAATACAGTCTCTCGGAATTCTAAGGTGTGCTGCTCGCTCTGGCACCACTATTCGGCGGGACTTGCCCATTGGAGTAAGAGCGCACGTACTCAGGGAGCTGTAGTCCAATGACAGCAATCCTTGCCGTCTATACTACAGGGTGGATCTCATCGACTATTGTCGGTAAGATACCCTACACAATGCCTGACTTATGGGGTTGGTGGGGACTCGGACGGTAGGGCTAGGCAGCTCCACACCCGTATCATCGCGGGACCAAGGCTATTACGTCAAGTCATGATGAGACGAGGCTCTGAATCAGTTGTTTGTATACGTAGTAAGACGAATAAAATGTGAACTGCCTTGTATGATCTCAACTGGTTGGGCGATATTCTCCCAATTCGTTTGATGTCTAATTTCCCGCCAACTTGGCTACACGCTGAGCAAGATTCCTTGACGCGTAACCTATGATCACCCATAGCGTCAAATCCAACAACAGATACCCAGGTCAGTCTCATACGGTTAAGAACTTGCTTTTGCCATGAGCGACGCTAAATGGTGTTTTAGAAAACTGTTTGGCTTATCACAAAATCACGTACGATGCCGGGAAAGATCTCACCAAAGGAGCCCATCGCAATAGTGGGCAGCGCCTGCCGGTTTTCCGGAGACGCAAACTCACCTTCCAAATTATGGGAACTGCTGAAAGAACCACGGGACGTACGCCGCGAAATTCCAGACACCCGCTTTAGTGCTCAGGGATTCCACCATCCCGACCATTCTCACCATGGGCGTTCCAACGTGACGCACTCGTATTTACTTAATGAAGATCCGAGGGCGTTTGATGCCGAGTTCTTTGGGGTCAACCCAATAGAGGCACGAGCCATGGACCCCCAGCAGCGATTGCTGATGGAGACGGTCTACGAGGCTTTGGAATCAGGCGGCATGACAATCGAGAGCTTGCGAGGAAGCGATACTTCCGTCTTTGCTGGAGTCATGTGTGGTGACTATGAAGCTATGCTTTTGCGAGACCTGGACGAGGTTCCAACCTATTTTGCGGTAGGAACCTCGCGCGCTGTCCTGTCGAATCGCATCTCGTACTTCTTTGACTGGCACGGGGCGTCTGTTACAACCGACACCGCCTGTTCCTCGAGCCTAGTCGCCGTCCACTCAGCTATACAGACGCTGAGAGCAGGGGATTCTCGCATGGCAGTAGCTTGTGGATCCAATATTATTCTAGGGCCTGAAATGTATATAATTGAAAGCAAGGTAAGCGAGGCCTGCCCAATTCAAAGCGTCCCGGCCATTATGCTAACAACTTACAGCTCAAGATGTTGTCCCCAGACGGATTGGGCCGTATGTGGGATAAAGATGCTAATGGATACGCCCGAGGAGAGTAAGTCTTGTGCATGCCAGGTGCTTACTTCCAGTCTTTGTTCTTAGTGCTGGGCTCAGATGGCCTCTACGTACAAGGTTTCCGAATATACTGACGAAAAGTTGAACAGTGGTGTAGCTGCAATCACTCTCAAGACCCTCAGCGCCGCACTGGAAGACAATGACCATATCGAGTGCATCATTCGAGAAACAGGGCTCAACCAAGACGGCACAACAGCAGGACTAACCATGCCTAGCGCTACGGCACAAAAGTCCTTGATTCGAGCTACATATGCTAAGGCCGGGCTGGACATCGATTCACCTGCAGGCCGCCCACAATATTTCGAGGCCCATGGTACTGGCACACCAGCAGGAGGTAGGTTTGACTGATGGTGTCTCAATTTCCGCACATCATACTGACGCTGAACATGTCTCTCAGACCCAGTAGAAGCAGAAGCTGTAAGCACTGCCTTCTTCAATGGCGATCGAGTGGCTAGCAATCTGGGGCCAAGTAAAGATCCTTTATACGTCGGTTCCATCAAGACAGTGCTGGGCCACACAGAAGGGTAAGTTCTATCCACAAGTTCTTCTCGAGCCTTTGCACCAATATTGGGATCATCACTTACATCATGCGTGATATAGAACGGCCGGTGTGGCTGCAATCCTGAAAGCGTCATTAGCCCTCCAAAATTCCTGCATTCCGCCCAATCTCTTGTTCAACAACATCAACCCGTCTGTCGCGCCCTTCTATGGGGACCTCCAGATCGTGAAGGATTCTAAGCCCTGGCCCGCTGTTCTGAGTGGCCAACCGAGGAGGGCCAGCGTCAACAGTTTCGGATTCGGTGGTGCCAATGCCCATGCCATCCTGGAAAGTTACGACAGCTCAGCGAATGAATCCCGGCGTGATGATGGTGCCGACACAACTCTGTTTACCCCATTTGTGTTTTCCGCCACCTCTGCAGACTCTCTTCGAGGCAACCTTACCGCGTATGCAACATATATCGACGCGCATCCTGAAGTGGACGTTGGCGATCTTGCGTACACGTTACGTGAGAGACGCTCCGCTCTCCCACATCGTGTGTCGTTCCCAGCAACGAATTCACTGGGGGGCCTCGCAACTGCGATCCGAACGAAGTTGGACGATGGCGAAAAGACAATCGGCGTGAAGATGCTGCCTGGAAAGTCCGCCGCCACTCCAAAGATCCTTGGAGTGTTCACCGGACAAGGTGCACAGTATGCTCGCCAGGGTGCTGAATTGCTAGAGCAGTCTCCTTTCGCTCGACGTATCATTCAGACACTCGAGGCGGATCTGGCACAGCTACCCGCAGAGGATCGGCCAAACTGGTCTCTCGAGGCTGAGATTCTTGCCGGTGCTGAAACCCCTTCCAGGATCAACGAGGCAGTCATCTCACAGCCCTTGTGCACCGCAATACAGATTGTCTTGATCGAGCTCCTCCGAGAGGCAAACATCCATTTGGCTGCCGTGGTGGGCCATTCCTCCGGCGAGATCGCTGCTGCCTATAGCGCAGGCTTCCTGACTGCCCGCGACGCAATATACATCGCTTATTACCGAGGTCTGCACTGCAGACACGCGGCAAGCCCTAACGGACAGATAAAGGGCGCTATGCTGGCTGTGGGCACCTCTATGGAGGATGCTCTCCAGCTGTGTGAAGATGAGGAGTTCGCGGGCCGCATCAACTTGGCAGCTAGCAACTCAAACTCAAGCGTGACGATTTCTGGTGACGAGGGTGCGATTGAGGAGCTGGAATTTGTGCTTGAAGACGAGAAGAAATTCCACCGGCGCTTGAGGGTGGATATGGCGTATCACTCGCAACACATGGAGCCTTGCTCAATACCCTATATCGACTCACTACGGCGTGCATGCGTGAAGGCACGGTCCCCTCCATCTTCGTCAACCTGCACGTGGTATTCCAGTGTTTATGATGGAAAGCCCGTCGAATTGTCGCCAGCATTAAGCGACATATACTGGGCAGAGAACATGACAAAGCCGGTCCTTTTCTCTCAGGCACTCAAAGCTGCCCTCATTGCAAACGCCGTCTCGGCTTTAGACGTTGTGCTGGAAGTCGGCCCACACCCAGCACTCAAGGGACCTGCAACTCAGACTATACAAGAGGTGATCCAAGACGGCCTCCCGTACCATGGGACTTTGTCTCGTGGCAGTAACTCCATAGCTGCATTCTCAACCTGCCTGGGGTACTTATGGGAGAGACTAGGCGGATATTCCTCCAGAATTGACTTGGGCCGTTGCCAGAGGACCCTGTCAGATATGAGCAAAGCAGCACGGTTCAACGTGCTGAAGGGATTGCCCACATATCAGTGGAAACATGATACTCCCTACTGGCATGAGTCCCGAAGGTCTCGACGGATTCGCTCGAGAAAGGCACCATACCATCCTCTCCTTGGCGATAAATCCCCTGACAGCGCCGCCCATGCTCTGCGATGGAAAAACATACTCAAGCCGAGCAAGATCCCATGGCTTGAGGGCCATCAAGTCCAGGGACAGGTCGTCTTCCCCGCTTCTGCATACCTCAGTACGGCAGTAGAGGCGGCATTATCTCTAGCCGACGGGAAAAGTATCAAACTCATTGAGATGAGCAATTTCACCATTCACCAAGGGCTCGGCTTTGAAAGCCGAGATGCTGGTATTGAGGTACAGATAGAGTTGACGCGAATCTCGCAGCTCAGATCAGACGATCTTACCGCATACTACACTTATTCGGCTGCAACTGGAGGAGTTGAGGACTCAGAACTGACACTGATAGCCGATGGAGAGCTGACCATTCGTCTTGGTAATGCCTCGCTCAGCCTACTTCCTGCACGTCGGCCAACAGCACCACACTTGTTGACAGTCGACCCCGTTCGCCTGTACAACTTCATGGAGAGCTTAGAATACAACTTCAGCGGACCTTTCCTCTCCCTGGTTGAGCTCAAGAGGAAGCTAGGCATAGCTTCGTGCGTTGCCAAGAAAGCAAAAGCATCGTCGCAGCCTGACGCCGACTCGCTGCTCATCCATCCTGTCGAGTTGGACGCTGCTATCCAGTCAGTCAGCCTGGCTTACAGCTATCCTGGTGACGAGCAATTGAGGCTTCTCCACATGCCAACAACAATTGCCAAGATCAGGGTCAATCCCGCGGTGCTCGCCCTCCAACACAAGCAACGCACTGTCGACGACGACAACACTGTTGACATAGATTCCACATGCAACTGTGATCGTCAAGCGCAACCTGGATCAGGCTTCTCTGGAAACTTCAACATCTACGCAAACAGCTGTCCCAACGCCGCTATACAAGTCGACCAAGTCAAGTTCCAACCAGTCAGGTCGTCAGCCAGTGACGATCGAAATGTCTTCTACAAGATGCAATACGTTCCGTGCGAGCCAGATGGCACACTCGCCGCCGCTGACATTCCCATCACAAAGTCCGATACTGACCTGCTGTGGGCATTCAGTAGGATTGTTTGTTACTACCTGCGGGAGTTTGACAGAGTCCCAGAGGATTCCCCAACAAGGTCGGATGCTACACTCAAGCATTACCTCAGATATGCCAGACACATGACTACTCTTCTCAAGAATGGTGGGCATAGATATGGAAAAGTGGAGTGGGTCAATGATAAGCTTGAGGACATCATGGCGGAGGTAGAATCAAAGGGGTGAGTGGGCTCTGCCTTGCAGCACATACCAATCTGACTCGGTGTATCATGACTAACTGATTGATTTTTGTGAATTATCCAGACTCGCCGAAAACCCGGTCGTCAAGATTATGCTGCTTGTTGGCAACACAATGCCAAAGGTGTTCAAGGGAGAGACTACCATGCTAGAGCATTTCCGCACGTCTGGCCTTCTGGATGAATACTACGCAAAGGGATTCGGTACTGCCCAGTCGACCATGTGGCTTAGTAACATCGTCAAGCAAATTACTGATCGCCGCCCACATTTAAATCTTCTCGAAATAGGTGAGTGAATCAATTGAGCCCAAATATATTTTCGTCCAAAAATGCTTACAATCCCGTAAAGGTGCCGGAACAGGCGGCGCGACGAAGCAGATTCTTCGCACAATCGATCGCAGCTTCGACTCGTACACCTTCACAGACATATCATCCAGTTTCTTTGAGAACGCCGCTGAGAACCTCGCGCAATGGAGAGACCGTATCGTCTTCAAAGTGTGCGATGCCGAACAGAACCCCGTCGATCAAGGCTTTGTCGAAGGGCAGTATGATGTGGTGATAGCCTTCCTCGTTGTCCACGCCACGGCGAAACTGGACGAGACCATGCGCAACCTCCGAAAGCTTCTTAAGCCCGGTGGGTTCTTGCTCATTGGTGAGGGCAATAGTGAGGGCCCGATGCAGGCTGGTGCCAGTTATATATTTGGGCCACTGCCTGGATGGTGGCGTGGAGTTAATGAAGGTCGGACTCTAACGCCCTTTATCAATGTTGAAGAGTAAGTCGAAGACCGACAGACGTTGGTAGCAGCCAAAATCTAGGCGCGGGCTTTAATTACCGCTCCTCTCGTGGTTCCTGAATGAGAAGACTAACCACATATCTCAAGGTGGGGCGCGATCTTGAAGCGCACCGGCTTCTCTGGAATCGACACAATCTCGCCCGAGCAACTGCTGGATACATTTGGAACAATCCTGTTCGTTTCTCAGGCAACAGACGAGCGCATAGAGTCGATCCGAGCCCCCCTCAAGTCTACTACAATCAGCTCATTCACAGAGACAAACCTCGCCATTGTGGGTGGAAAGACGTCTGAAGTCCGTGCTGTGGTTGAGCAGCTCGAAAACATCCTCAGGCCTTCTTTCAGTCGGACTAATATTTATACCACCCTCGAGGAGCTGGAGACTGTCGTGCTCGACGATCGATTGTCCGTCATCAGCTTGACAGAGCTCGAGCAACCCGTCTTCAAGGACATCACGCCTGAAAGATGGTCCGGATTCAGAAGACTGTTTGTGGGCGAGAAGACCGTCCTCTGGCTCACGAGCGGCCGTCTCGAGGATGAACCCTATGCTAACATGACCATTGGCTTCGGCCGCTCCGCCGTGCATGAAGAAGAAGATTTGGTTCTTCAACTCCTGGACATTCCTAACCGGAAGCATGTTGATGCCCGTAATATAGCAGAGACCTTCGCGCGCCTCGCAGCAAAGCACCCATCTGACAAGGGGATTCTCTACACGATGGAGCCAGAAGTTGTAACTGACAGCGAAGGCCGCCAATTGGTTCCTCGACTGTGCTCCATCCAGGGCGCAAACGATCGTTTGAACTCAGTCCAGCGCTCAATAGTCCACCAGGTTGATATCAAGAGTACGGAGATTGAGCTTCAATGGGTTCATGATCATTACAGCATCCGGCAACTGTCTAGATTTGAGGTCCTGAAACCGGCTGAACGGTATGTGCCTACCCCACGTCTTATTGCCTGTGTAAGATTTTCTGCGCATGGCAGAGGCATCCGTGAATATTAAGGTTCCCCTTATTTCGAAACCGTCATTCTAATAGATCCGCGTCTAATTTCGATAGGCCTCGGATTATCGAGCTCCATGCAACGAAAGCTATGTTGTCAGCTATCAGGACAGCAGTTGGTCAGATGTTCCTCGTTGTAGGCGTTGATACTAATGGATCACGGTATATAACGCTCACATCATCTCTCACATCGGTTGTCAAGACCCCAGAGGAGCTGGCTGTCCCCATTACCACCACCAAGCTAGCGGACGACGAAATTGCCATCCTCGCGGCAGCCCAGCTTGTGGGGACTGCTGTTGTGGATCCCTTACTCCCTGGTCAGAAGATGGTCCTTCACGATGCTTCCAAAGTTTTGGCTCAGGCTATTGTGTCGAAGGCACACTCTAAGGGCGTGCAGGTCATATGCACGACAGATGAGAGCGATGGAGAGTTAATACCAGATGCCTGGATTCAACTGCCTCCCAATTTAGGGTCTTTGGAGCTCAGTCAACTAATTCCCACAGATGCTGCTTCATTTGTCAGCTTCTCAAGGGAAGAATCCGAAAATCAGCACACTATCTCATCTTTGCTGTCCCCTTATTGCCGAAAGGAGAATATGCGCACCTTGTTCTCTCAAACTGGAACGGACTGTGACGATCAGTCTCTCTCAATTCTCGCGGGGTTGCTCAAAACAACGGTCGAACAAATTAAAGGCCATTCGCAAGAGCATAGCCCAGAGACTGTCAGCTTGGAGTTTCTTGCACGCGGCGAGTCCACTGAGGGACCATTGGCCGTAGTGGACTGGACATCTTCGTCAACTGATGTCTCTGCACGAGTCACCAGGTTCGATACGAGGCCACTGTTCCGAGGTGATCGGACTTACTGGATATGTGGTCTCTCTGGGGCCTTGGGTATTTCACTCTGCGACTGGATGATCGGCCGTGGAGTGAGGCATCTGGCTTTGACCAGCAGGAACCCCAGGATTGACCCCGCTTGGATCGAAGACCATAAACGACAAGGCGCAAACGTCGAAATACTTTGTTGGTATGTCATAATCCCCTAGACTCCGACGTGGAGCTATTCTTCTAACAGTTTTCATTCTTGCAGCGACGTGACAGACGAAGCAGCTCTCAAGGATGTTCACCGCAGGATCGTCGCTTTACTTCCACCTATTGCTGGCGTCCTGAATGGTGCCATGGTTCTTAGGGATGTATCGGTCCGCAATATGGCGTTCGACCAAGTCACAGACGTTGTTGGGCCCAAGGTGCTTGGAAGCATACATCTAGATCGCATCTTCCACGAGACGCAACTCGACTTTTTCATCCTCCTCTCCTCGATCAACTGCATCATTGGCAATGTGGGCCAGGCAAACTATGCTGCAGCGAATATGGGCATGTGTGGTTTGGCCGCTCACCGCCGAAAACGGTAAGTAGAGCCTGAAACTTTTTTGAACTCCTACAAGGATACAGGCCATGAGCAGATAATGTTATATGCCTCGTTCTTTATGTATTGATGGCTGACTCCAATAAATATAGTGGTCTCGCGGCAACTGTCATCAATGTTGGTGCTGTGATCGGCGCCGGGTACATCACCGAGTCTGATCGTCAACTCGATGCGGTAGTTGCAAAGATGGCTATGATTCACCTGTCAGAAGACGACTTCCATCAGATATTTGCTGAGGCTATAGAGGCTGGACATGTCGACTCACTCGATGGACCAGAGATATCAACTGGACTTCTCGACATCTCGGCCGATTCGAGCAACATTCCTAAGTGGTACTCTGATCCTAAATTCTCTCGGTTCATTGTCCATAAGTCAACCAGCAGCGGAAACCAAAAGAGGCAGACTAAGGCCGCGTCCATTCAAGATCGACTCTTAGCATGCCACTCGGTCGAAGACGTCCTCCAAGTTGTCAAAGGTATATTGATCTCCGGGCACCTCAATTGAACACGCAGGATAGCTGACAGTATGTATCAGAGGGTCTGGCTGCTCAGCTGCGCACAATTCTGCAACTATCGACGGCTGATAACGATCTCATGTCGATGCGCAGCGTCGACTTAGGACTGGACTCGCTGGTGTCAGTCGACATTCGGACCTGGTTCTTAAAGAATTTCGAAGTCAGCATTCCCGTGCTGAAGATCATGGCCAACGATGTGTCAATGGCGGCCCTTGCCGAGCTCGCTGCTGAAGGGGTACCCGCTGAAATGACTCCTCACGTCGGGAGGCAAGGTCAGTCTCCAGACGGAGACGACAATGGCTCGACGAGCGACGACGGTCCCAACACACCAGAATACGAAACAGTGTCAACAACTGGTTCGTCTGAAACCGGTGTCACTACGCCACTCACTTCCACAGAATCCAATGATTTGTCAGGCAATATTTCTATAAGAAACGGTATCGACTGGGACGCCGAGGTGCAATTGCCCGAGCCAGATCGCTTCTCGAAGATGGACAATGGCAGGACACCAAACGCCAATCCAGCCGTAGTCCTCTTGACTGGCTCAAGTGGTCTCCTTGGCCATCACCTGCTCAACAGATTGGCGTCAGAGCCCTCGATAACCAAAATCATATGCGTGGCTGTCCGACGCCTTTCGGAAAGACTCAAGAGCGGCCAACTTCCACAGCCTGACGGCCGGATTGTCTACTATGACGGCGACTTACGCCTGCCTCGGCTCGGTCTAACCGCAGAGAAAACTTCAGAAATATTTGCTGAAGTCGACGCAGTGATCCATAACGGGTCGGATACTTCGCATCTCAAGTACTATTCGGCTGTGCGAGAGTGCAATGTTGAGTCGACGCGCGAGCTGGTGCGGCTATGTCTACCTCGAAAGATTCCCCTGCACTATGTGTCCTCGGTGGGAGTTTGTTTGCTAGCGGGCAGAAAAGTCTTTCCCGAAGTCTCGGCCACCGCGAGCGGTATCAAGCCCCCGGCCGATGGTGCACACGGCTACATGTGCAGCAAGTGGGTTTGCGAATATCTCCTCGAGGGGGTCAGCGCGGCTCACGGCTTACGAATCTCTATCAACCGGCCCTCGACGATCGTGCGCGAGGGCAACGACGCCACGACGGCGGAGGCAGAGTTTGATTGGGTGAACGCACTACTGCATTACTGCCATCGGTTACAAGCCGTCCCTAGGGCCGAGAATAACCAAGGAGCCTTCGATCTCATTTATATTCGCAGTGTCTGCAACGACATCACACAGGAGCTTTTCCGCAGCGATCACGGCAACAGACTCACATACGTGAATAATGTTGGCGACGTTGTTATTCCAATGAGAAAATTAGCTGAGATTGGAAAGACAGTAGGCAGCAGGGAACTGTACCGGACACTTCGATTTGACCAGTGGGCAGACGAGGCCATCAAGGCAGGGTTGCAACCGGCAGTTGCAGCTCTGATTGAGACCTTTGACGAGCCGAACACAGTGTGGCCAGCTCTCGCAAGGGGAAAAGGATCTTAGGGTATTTGGGCAAATATTGACCGACGCTGTACAAAGTTGGCGCAAGTGCCTCACGGGCCTGAAGATGCCTGGGAACTCGCGTGCACAATCTTTCTCCTTCTTTAGAGTACGGACCGCCGCCAGCTGCGAGAACACAAAGATACAGATCAATAGCTGAGAAATTTATTCTTTAAATGGGTCTCAAGATGTCTATCATTTTGTCACCCTTTGGCAGCTTCTCTTTTCATATCATACTGGTTGCAGTTGCCCGTGGTGAACACTGATGCGACCGCGCCTTCCGTTTCGAAGACACAATAAATTATTTTGAGTGTTTTGCAGCTCCGAAATGCTCTTTCCGCCTGTGAGTGTTGTTTGCCTGTGCTTGGGATGAGACCTTTCTTGCCAGATGAACGCTTTTGATTCTTATACTGTTCTCTTCTCTTCTCTCAAAAGCCTCTCTCGCCGTTCCATAACCTTCTCCGCTCCCTCGCTCACTGCTGGACACGCCGAACTTACGATGAGGAGACGCAAGACCCCGTCGGGCTGTGCATCATTATCCTTATCATCGCTCGTTTTCTTGAGCTTTCTCTTCCTAGTTTGATAATTCCGCAAGCGGCGCCCCGTCACGGGGCAAGCAACAGCGGCGGCGGCACGACGACGACAACAACAGCAGCAGCAGCAGCAGCACAGAAAAGAAGAAGAAGAAGAAGAAGGACTAGGACAAGTATAAGAAGAACAAGAAGAAAAAGAAGTAAAAGAAAGAAAGGAAAAAGCCTGGGGCGCTATAAACTCTCTTCGAGGCCAACACCGTCGTTCTGGTCATCAGGGCGATGCAGTCTGCATCAGGCGCACGATCCTGACTCAATCAACTGCCACAATGCTCTCGGCACTCCCACTCAATCCGACTTCAGCACATGCCCAGGAATCTCAGCGAAAGTGTGTCTACAAAGTGAGTGCAGGCCAAACGCATATCGATTTCCAGTTCTCATTGTCCAGGAGCTGATGACCTTCAAGTTCCGTTTGGGATTTCAGGACCATCAGTCACGTTCTGAATTGCCACAAGTGGCTGCCTCTATTCATCCACTCCGCATTTCTGCGCAATCACCACCAGCACAGCGGCTTCCTGACAAGCAGCCCAGTCGTCAACAATCATCATCACCATCACCCGACCATCATCACCTTCGGCACCTTCATCGCCATCGACCCATCACCACCACCCCACGCGCCACATGGGGTAGAAAAAGCCTGGGGCTCTAGCCTTCCGGTGCTGACCGAAGGACGGGGGGAGGCGCAAGGGAAGCGTTGGCAGGGCCACGCCGCAGGGGGCAAACCCTGGGACTCTAGCTTTCCATTGCTGGCCAATTTTGGATTTGGCTAGACTTGGAGGATGGCGAGGTATAATGAAACAATGCTACTTCGATTGTTGCGTCAGGGCTCAGGAGCAGTATCCCAGAGCTCAAAGGCGGAACTTTGTGCTTTGTGTAACACTGCAATTGGTAGAAGTCTCCGAATCTGTCTCCCTAAAGTTAATGATGTCTCCTTCGGACTTTCTATCGCATTGTGGACAAGTTCGTCCGGCTTCTGGATCTTTAAGTCTATTGGATACTTTCTATTTTTCTAACATGTTCTTGCATTGATTCCATGACCATCCACTGATGACATTTTCGTGGCTGCGACGCCCCTTGTTATGTGGCGAGAAGTCGCCTCACGTTCAGGATGTTCTCACGCAAGGATGCTAAAGATCCAGATACTGGAGAGAGACGGGTGATCACTGCTTGAAGCAAGCCCTCGTCCAACCCACTTTGTAACAAGCCACGCTCGTAAGGTTCCCGACGGTCTGATAATACACGCAATTCGACCGGCAAACCGAGGCTTTTCTCAATCATCTCAAACTGATGCTCAATAATTTGCATCAGTATTTTGGTCTGCAAATTGCTCTGCTGCACATGAAAACTAGCCAAGTGAAGACCAGGCAGTGTTTGTGGGCCAGCTGAATGTGCAGCGTTGGATGGATTCGAGGTTGGAGTCTCCTTGCCGCTGGTCATCTGTTCGTACAATCGAAAGACTAGCCTTTCAAAGACCGTAACGATAAGGAGGTAGCATGAAATGAGGTTCAGAACACAACTGAGATCTATCAGAGGCCAATGAGCTTCGTGCATTACGCTGGGATCATCGAGCCGTATATCGTCGTGTTTGGACTGTATAATTGCCATGAACTCAGAAGTGCTACAAAGTGCGTCTCCAAACTCCTTGCTTTGGCCACAGGCGTCGGGATGTCTGGTCAGGTGCACCGGTTCAATCCCAACTTCCGTCAAATCCTGGTCTGCTCCAAGTTGAGTTCTCTCACTCTGTTGGCCGGCTGCCATATTCCGCTGGGCTTGCTGGCAAAGATCCACACTAAGCTGTGAGAGCCGTAGGTCGCAGTCGACTCTGGACAGTGTTTTGCAGAGGGGGTTCTCGGCGGAGAATGTCGAGGGAGTGTTATCCCCGGACGTTGAAGTCGAACTGCAGGTCGCTTCACTCGCCTCCATATACTGAGGAAACACGGACGAAATCCCTGGACTGTTGTCCGTATTTGTTGTGTCGTAGTTGGGATTGATCTGGCGAGTATCTGCCAATAATCCACCAGAAAGGTCATCCAGCATATTGGGGTAGTGGAAGGAGTCACTCTCTTCGACGTCGGTGAGAAACCAAGTTGGAGAGTTCGCGATTCCCGCCAGAGAGTCTGACAGGGCCCGTCCCGATCGTGTGTCTGGAGGTCTAGTAACAGATGGGGAAGTCGGTGCGGGTTGCAGTGCCGTATGCAAATTCAATTGCTGAGGGCTAGCCACAGGAAATACATGCGACTGGCTCAAGTTGTCGCTGTTGGCTGAACTATAAGATATGCGATGTGACCGTCCCAGTGGCCGTGTGTAACCGGTGATGCATTCCACACCGGCGCGAATACACCTCGAGCAGGGTTGTGCATCACTTGTCCTGCTGGGACAACGCAACTTTTGCTTTCGGCAACGATCGCAAGCTGATCGTTTCACTGTCGGAAAGTTAAATGTTGACGAAGCTCGAGAAGCCATGGAATTGTATTATGACCTGATGTAGACATGCACTTGAGCAAGATGTGAAGGTAAAGATGTCTTCAAACCGTGGAATTTGCCAATATGGCGGGTTCATGCCCAAGAATACTCTGTGAATTACTGTGTGAATGTGCAAATATATGCTCCTTAGACGTGCTCAATCTGATGCCATATTATAGACAGCACTTTGCTACGGCCACGATCGGGATGTGGTCTCTAGTCAGTGCTCCAGCTCGAGACGCTCACGCCGAGCACGACATAACTTCGGAACTGCCCACTTTGCCGGCATGCGATGCATTGTAACGTGCTGACTGTTGGATAAGGCTGTATAAAGTTTCGTTTGATGATCGCATATGGAGCCAAGCACCATTTAGGTTTTGTTATGCCCTGCTTTTTTGCCTGAGGGCCTATGTCCACGCCATATGTGTGTGTGTTTTTGCAGTAGGTTTTCTACCCAGCCCACTCTGTAACTGGGTACATGATTCAAACATGCATTCAGGGTCTTGCCAAGCCATGACCCCTCAAGTCCCTTCACACTATGAGTTGTGTATCAATTTCTGCGTCAGGGCTGAGAGCGGGTGAAAGTGGCTCTAAAGTCGAAGTCCGAAAGAGCGGTATACGCTTTTAAGCTAGGGCTTGGCCCGGACTCCATAACGAATGCATCTTGGTAGTCTGCGACGTCTCCAGTAGAGGTTTGGTGAAACCCAAAATGCTAGTGCCTCCGTGTCTATACTGTTTCTGTCATGAAGTCTTACGATAGAACATCTTTGTATCGCCTACTTGCGTACGTATGTCTGGTCTGAGAGCTTCGTCTGGCGCCAAGATGGAATTTGTAAGGTTTTCGGTCTCTAATGTTCATCGCCAAAATGGGCATGTAGAAATTCCTGCACCTGGTCATCTTGCCGAGGGGACAACAAGCACTGGTGCTTTCGGAAGTCATAGACACACCCCTTTCTTGGCTTGGGCATCAGAGCGCGACTAGTAGATGAACGAGGCCGAAGTTCCGGACCCGCACTTGAACGGAGCGGTCAGGACTCCGTAGAGTCCGCACGGATCACGGGGCCGTCGCAATGTGGGAACAGTGAACCTTATTCAGGGCCGATAGCTTCTGTGCGGCACTTGACAATTAATGATCGAAGCAGCTAAGGTGCTGAAGTACATCTCTGTATACGACGGCAGACGTTGCGCGTGTCAGGAAACTCTCGCTTGGGAGTACAGAAAGAGTGGGGCAAGTATCAACTTCTTAGTATACTGTCCCCTCTACTAGTACTACCTAGCACAATCCTGAATACGACCGAGAGCCAAATTCATAGCAAATCGAGATTCAGTAGAGGAGCGCACTTCCTCATTGCTCACCACCGTAAACCCGCTCGTCGCTTGAAATCGCAAAACCTTATGACCACACGCGATGGCTGGTCTCAGGGTCATACTCGGCGGTGGGATTTTTTGGTCGAAAGATCAATGGAGCCCTGACAAGCTGAATACATTCCTTGAATGCCTTGCCGCCGCAGATGTCAAGAGCATTGATACTGCGCAGACTTACGGTGAAAGTGAAGCAGTTCTCGGCTCAGCCGGCTCAAGAAGGGATTTTGAAATTGGCACCAAGCTGCCGGGAATCACGGTTCCGGACTCGTTACAGACAGAGCAAGTGATTGAGCGCACCCAAGAATCGCTGCGGAAGCTTAAAGTCGACCAAATCGACATCCTGTATCTCCACACCCCAGATCCCTCGATACCCATCGAACAGACCCTACAAGGCATCCAGCAGCTATACACTTCGGGCGCCTTCCGGCGCTTCGGACTATCGAATTACGCTGCTGAGGAGGTGCGCCACATCTACGAGCACCAGAAATCCAAGGGCTGGGTCTTGCCTAGCGTGTACCAAGGAGGCTACAATCCAATCTCGCGTCACTACGAGACAGACCTTCTCCCTCTCCTGCGCAAGCTAGAAATATCATTTTATGCGTACAGCCCAACGGCTGGAGGCTTTCTGGGCAAAAGCAAGCAGCAGATCATCGATGGAGTGGGCCGGTTCGGCAAAGATGGAGGAACTGAGGGATTGTTTTACAACGAGCTCTACAACAAGCCGGCTTTGCTTGATATTCTGGCCACGTGGTCTGAGATCGCTCGGGACGCTGGCACCTCCCCTTACCACCTTGCCACTCGCTGGGTCTCTTACAACTCTGCCCTCATACCAGAGTACGGCGATGCCCTCATAATAGGTGTGCATGGCTTGGAGCAGCTGAATGAGAACCTCGCCGGCCTGAAGCAGGGCCCCCTCCCACCGAGCATCGCTGAACGAGTCGATGCCGTCTGGGAAAGCGCACGTCATGAGGCGACAGTCGTTGATGCGGATTTCGTCATGAAGGTGATAAAAAAGATTAATCCCAATTGATCCACGGAACAAGACCATGCCAGAAAGCCACGGTGTTGGAGCTCAACATCTGTGGTCTCTCCTTTATCTGGGGGCTCGGGAGAGGAGATTGGAGTGAAGGGGGCGCAAATCATCAACTCGGGAGTGGACCATGGGTTGAAGCCAAACCCGGAAACAGCACACTGTGTTGTTCTTATGACTGGTTGATAGGTTTTCATATAGACCACCGCAGTGTGGTTGAGTGGAACGTGTTCGCATGTCTGAACTTACTCGATTGTGTCACTCTGTGTTCCTGAATTCTGACACAACAATTGAAGTGGTATTGTAAGATAGCACCTCCACCTAGGCATGTCGAAATTGTACAGAGGCGCAGCATGTTCAGGTGAAAGGTCACAGTCCATTATGGGGTAGTTTGGCTGTCCACACAGCCACGTCGAGCTAGCTGTTGTGAGGGATGAAACTCACTGGTCTCCTTCGGGTATATACGTGTGAAATTTACCAAGCGAATCAGTCGCCGCGCAACCTTTTCATCTCAGATGCTCATACATGGTTCGGATCTAACAGCGAGTAACGCTCAAGATTGTCGACAAGACTGCTTCAAGTTGGGCGACTCCTGAAAAAGAACGCTCCAGATGTCACTAATGCAAGGGTGTGGTACGCAAGACTCCCCAAGGGTCTCGGCAGATAACCTTGGAACATAATACTCATCCTTTACATTTTGCCTCTGGACCTGGTAATGCTACTATGACCTCCATGGTCTGATTAGAATCGAGTCTTCTGGGCCTTTTTCTGGCGCTATTTGACGGGTGGTCTCATCCCTACTGCTCTGGTTACTGCAGTGCATGTTTGGCAGGAGGGCCAAAATTTTCCATTGTCTGATTTCACATCTAGATACCATGGAGCCTTGCCGCACACTCTGGTAAGTGACACAACAGGTAGCCACTCCTTTCAAGGGGCTGGGCTGTCCCCTTAGCTACGTCTCTACACACACCCACCCCAACGGCCGGGGACCACCAAACCGCAATATCGCTTCGTATCACACCTGCAGGTGACAGCCTGCGTCTAGCGTGTTCACAAAGTCGTTGACAATTCACGAATGTATACGTCGTGAACAATACACCCAGGTGAATCGATTATAAACACAGCACAACCACTGCAAGCGGAATAAATATACTTAGGAGCGAAAGCCGACGATGCATGAGCATGAAGAGACGACAGGCTGGTCGCCAAAGGTCGCCCTTGCAGAGACTTCTGTATCCCCATGCAATCACAGCCACTAGGCTCATGGACGTGCATAACAAGCATGGGGTGAACAGTCCATGCCTTGCTGGGCTGTGCTGGACGTCCGGGGGGGTTACATCTCATGCCCTCAAGAACAAGGTTCAGGGGGAGCAGACTTTCTGGTGACTTGTATCCTCTCCAAAGGGTCAAGGGGGAGGGAGGGAACAGGAGCGAAAACAACGACCACGACTGGACAGGATGAGAGCCGTCTCAAACACCGGCCGATCGACCGCAGTAGACCAATCCAAGGCCCACAAATCATGGTCGAGTTGCAACAGAGTGCGAGGGAAATGTTCGGGCGTTGCTGGAGCAGCAGAAGCATTGACCCTGGCGTGCTAGGCAGCAGCAGACGCGGTAACACAGCGGAGCGATAGGCAACCGAACATCGATTGTAGGGCTTCGCTGGGCCAGCCTGCCCCAGCCATCTTGTTTTCGCTTCTCGGACACCTTCCCTGGGGTTTACTCGTAAATTCTGGCTTCTCCACCCCGCCCTGATGCTGCTACCTATGCCCTTGGCCTATCTTCCCATCACAAAATCATCTTGTTTGCTATGAAACGTAGTTCATAATGTCATTCATTCGTTAACGGCATCCATCACTGACTTCCGTGTTCATGATGACAGTGGACCATACAAATTGAGACGCGAATCCACCTATGACAGCAGCGCTCCTATAGTGGCAAGGTATGCGAACACAAGCATCCACTGACGCCCTTCGTCTTTCTCCGTCACTTGCGCCAAGAGCCTGACCAAGAAACACATAGTTAGGACTATAGAGACCTTGACCGTGGTATTCGAGTCTGAACATGTCAGGAAGGCCAGCGGGATGACGACAAACACAAAAAGACATAGTAATGAGATCACCCCGACGATCCGATTCAAGACCTTCTCACTGTACCCATGAAACTCGAAATCCTCAGTCTTCGAGCTTCGGGCTCGGAAGGGACGCTGCACGTCGGTCAGTCAGCTCAGATCATCTTGAGCTTTGTGTTCTCATCGGCGTCTTACCAGAATGAATGCCGTAGCCCTCATCGCTGGCAAGGTCTCATGGACAAACTCCTCTATGGGGCCTCGCCTGGGACCAAGCATGCGGAAGGCATCGACATCCTGACCATTGTACAGGTGACGCTGTGCACTGTGCTGCTTGTTCAACCAGACCTGCAGGGTTTTGAGGGCATCTTCTCGTGGGCACTCATATTCGTTTATCGTCTTCGCATTGACGGACGCGGCGTCTGCAATCGGGTCAGATATTAGACCTTGACGTTCTCAAAATGGCAAGTGAACTCTACCATAGTCTTTGATCTTCCTCCAAAGCTTCGTCGTCATCTTCTCCCACTTCCTATAGTCTCGTTTTCTCTGTTGCAGGCGGCAGGGCTCGATGTGGTGCTTGGCCTTGATCTTCTTCCTTTGGACTTCCATCTTGCTCATTATACTTTGGATCTGCCCGGCGAGGGAGTCAAGAACCAGTGATCTGCCCGTTGGGAAAGCAGGATAGAAGTTGAAGCGGCCGTCAAAGCTCTTCAGCCGGGCAAGCCCTATCTGGCCGGTATCGTGTTCTGCAAGTGGGCCGAGGAGCAGTCAGTCTTCTACTGGTCCATCTAGCATCTGAAATGACACTGACCTGGATATAGATCATCTCCATCGGCAGGAGACGCTACTGTGCTCGAACCATGACCATCCGAGTTCCTGCTGTTCCCACTTTGGCCGACCTCTGGTATTACTACCTTGGCATCGGTTGATTGTACTTGGCTGGTGTTGCCCCTCTCCAATACAGCCGCGTCATCGAATGCACTCGACATGATTGGTGGAACGGATGGAGCAGAAATGCTGTCGACAACTCCTGTACAATATCGCCTGGGACGGCAGACCTGAAGGAAGGGCCATGCTTTATAATTGCGGTTCCTTGCCCCCAAAGCTGTTTCTTCCAGAAAGCCCAGTCTGCCTAGTTCGCACTGCTATGAATGCCTCGGGCTCTCACGGGTGCTCGAAGAGGTGTTCACGAGGATGATCAAGACCAGCGGCCCGGTCTATTGAACGCATGCACCTGCCGTACCACACACGAGATCTTCCAACGCCAACGCCCAGCCCGTGGGTGATATGGAGCGAGCAAGTCAGAGCATGATGTTCGGTGCTTAGTGGGCGGAGACTTCATACAAGTCGGGCGTCGGCGGTCGAATATCGTCGGTCGGTTGGCAGGTCTGGCAGCCCCCAAATATGCAGCGAATATGGAAGGACCTGCGCCCTATTGGGCACGCCTTTCATGTTGCAGCGGTGATGGTGTCAAACAAGTCGTTAGCGCATTCAAGTTTGCAGGACATCCCAGACCGCCACTACAGATAGAGGCAGCGGCAGGTCCACGGTGAGGAGCTTAGGCTTTGCAACTTCCGGGACGACGCAATATCACTCATTTTCACACGTCTGCGCATCATGAGGTTGTTCTTGCACAATTGATTTCTATTGGTGGCACAAGGGTGATATTTCCTTCCAAAATGCTACTCAAACGCCAAGATTCTAGTCAGCCAATGCTCCCACAATTCAAGGCTGGTCTAGCCATGCACTAACCGCCAATGTGCTTAAGTATAAGTAGCCTCTCTCCTGCGAAAGACATGAATAAATGGAAACCTTTCTCCATACAGAGCCTATCTGTCCCGTTAGTGACGATGACCTCGCGGCGAAAGACCTCGTGCATCAGATCTGACGCGATGAGCCTACTCATACCCAGACCTTCATCTCTTTTGATAGGCGGATAAGACAGTTGCCAGCGCACACAGCACACAGAGCTTAAGGTTGTACTTCCTCGTTACCTGTCTGCTGGTTTCCTCCAGTCTGGTCCGAGGAGCTCGACCCGGACGGGTTGGGAGGTGGTGTCGGCGTGATCGGTACCACGATCAGAGTGCCTCGCTGGGAATCTGGGGGCAGTGCGGCATCGGGCGGACTTGGGAGGTAGGCCATATTCGATAACTTCCTGACAGGGGCAATTGATATTTGAGGAGATTGGGTTTCTAATCAGTATTGAATAAGAGGCTTGCCCTCCAGCATCAAGAGGCAGTTCACAAGTGGCTCCCGACGCCTTTTATGTTTGGAGCTTGCACTGCGCAGTCCTTCACGACGCACTGATGGCGGTCTACATCGAACCCTTGGCTCGGTCTCGGAAGCTGCAAAGTGCCCAAGACTTTTGTTTTCAGTACCGTCATATTTTCGGAATCCATAGGTGTTGTCGCAATATTGTGGCAGCGGGATCCACTCAGTCGTGCGCACTGTATGGCTCGATGCATGTTGACCCCGGCTTGGTCGCTATCACGATGTCAGAGAACCCGTCGATGGACTGAGGATAGAATCCGAGAGAAATTTACATCAATGACTAACCGCGGCTGGTTCCGCGTATACAGTCAGGAGACCATGAGACCTTGTATGCAAGCGACTAATCCCTTGTTGAAGAATACTCCTAACGCCATCTAGACTCTCTCCATCAACCCATTAACCATATTCGGTTCTCAAATTCAGAACAAGTTAATGCAGGGGATAGTAGTTGTTTTTGCCCCCTGCTGAGCTATGGCGAGGCAAGCGCTCACTGGATGGCGGGAACCAGCTGTTAAGTTAGCTGCAGGATGGCAGAACGTATGCATGTGCTCGACTATCAAGCCTGTAGATGGATTGCCACTCTGTAACATCTGAAGCTGGCTGGAGTAGTCAATTATATGATTTAGCTCGGTAAAACATTGTCTTTGTTTACTATGTACGCACGTTGGGGGAATGGCGAGGGATTCACCGGGCCGATCCGGGAAGCCTGCTAGTGCTGCGCGGGATTCGATACAGGATGGCCACTTTGTCATGAGCCATCTCCCGGCATCTGGTTAGTGGCAGATTCCTTGATTTGTTAGGCTCGGATGAGTAGGAGCAGAACGTTCTAGATGCAGTCTGACCTGGGGTGCGATCCGACTGCAGGAGCTATTCTCACAGGCAATGTCCCTTGGAGTAAGCCAGCTTGAGTTTCAAGGGCAAGGTCATGAGGCCTGGTCGATTGGAAGAGGGGCACCGAGCAAGTGCTGTGAGTTGCTCACCGGGTTTGAGTCAGATCTTTGTGCGAGACGGAAGGATGACCGACAGCGACTGGTCTCTTCGCCGGCGTTGTTTACCAGGTACCGTCAGGTATTCGGCCCAAGACGCGGTGATCACACGCGACTCGACCCACTTTTCACGTTCTGAGTACTTCTGACTACCTGGAACCAAGGCATAGATTGTATTGTGTTTGAAGTATTCGGGAGGTCCTCTACCTTGCGGTACTCTAAGGAAACTACAGATACCGCGGGAAGTTACTCGCTCTACCCTGACGCGATCACGTCCAACCTGTCCCCTAGTACTGCTTCTGTTTCCCCCTCTCTCGGCATTCGTTCTAGATCTAGTCTCCAAAACAGTAGTCCATTGGCTTGAAAATAACAAAGCCTCGACATTGACCCCTGCTGGCGGCAAGTCCGTGGCCATGTCGCTTGTATCAAAACACATGAGTGTTGGTAATGGCGGGAAGGGCATGTCGTACTAGGACGAGTATGGGCCGAGGGATGAAATCTCAGAGTGCATGGCGTTCGGGCTTCATCTCCAGTCTATGTCACCTGTATGTACCTTGGTGGGTACTGCACACACCAAGCCCACGCCTCTTATGTACTCTGTGGAATACGTCGTTGAAGACTCCAGGACCTGCCGTGACATTGCAAGGTTGTATAAAACGATTTTCTGCACGCTCAGACCCTGTATATCCAGGCCCCGGAATTGAAGATCTTGAGGCGGCCAGGGGAGAGAGCATCGCGGTGGCGTCCCCCCGTCGGGGGGCACACACAAAATTCTAGTGTGTGTCGAGCGGCGCAGCACAAGGCGAATGGTCCGCGCGCCGTCACCTAGTCACAATTGAGATCACCGTCCAAGGATTTGATTACGCTCTAGTCGATTGGGATGACATCTTGTAATTACAGGGCGGGGAATGGTGCAGTGTTTCCGGTCGAGGTCTCCCAGGTACTTTTGCCTTCCCGCCATGCGCACACCGGTGGGAACTTTGGTCCGGATGGCACTCGGAAATTACCGATACATTGAAGACATGCACGAGCAGTCAGCTTGATACAACGCTTCCCCAATCGAGTGCTTGTTGTTTGCAAGGCCGGAGGGGGCGGGAGGCGGGAGGTGTACTGTACTTGGATGTATCTCTGCTGGTCAAGCCCCTGGCAAGTAGAAGCAGAGAGCAACATGTGTCAAACTCCTTCAACAGGCCCAGGCCAAGAATCCCAAGAATGGTGAATCACGCCAGGCGGTCGAAATTTTCGTACCTCGGAGTAATTTCATCGTGTATTGATATCTAGGCGAGCACTTGTCTCCCTCTGTAGTCCTCCCTCCTGTTCAACTAACCCTAGATCCGGAATAGTTCTCAAGTCAAAGTGTGACTGCTAAATCGATTAGGGGGTGAATCTATATTGATCTGTACAGAGTCTGGCTGGCTTCGGTTAAACTTGCCCTGGATGCAATTATTGCGACTGTGCCAGCCGGTTGGTTTAGGGATACTGCCAGCCGCCTGGATTTCGGAACAGGCCAGACACCGGGCGCATAACTTATACCAATGGCCATACCACAGCCTTGAAAAATCTTACCTGCAGGTGCTGTGCGCGGACAAAATCATGGCCATCATTATCTCATTACTCAGCGGTAGTAAAGCTTTTGATTGCCTCGCCAATTGAATCCTACTATTCATTCCTCAACTCGATCCAAGCCTTCCTCTGGCTCCCTTCCTCTCAGCATTCTCTGTCCAGTCCCGCCATCCTACAAGCCTAACCAAATGCCAAATTGGCCAGCACCGGAACGCTAGAGCCCCAAGTCTTTTTTCCTGCCTGGAGTAGCCTTCAAGGGTGACGAGCTAACTGTGGCTGTCGGCGCCAGACTGCTTCCCGTGGGCTCCACCTGGAAGGCGGCGGTGGGAGGTCGTAGTGGCAGTTGTGATGATGCCGGTGGTGGTGTTCGTCATGATCTCGATGTCCTTGGGATCCACATTTCAAGATGCAGAACTGCTTATTGATTGCGACGCCAGACTGCTTTCCAGAAATCCGTTATGCTGGCTTCAGCTGCGCGGAAGCAGGACCAGAAAACTATTGCGCTGCTGGTGGTTACTCAAGAGCCCTTTTTCTGGCACCTGACTGGTTCTTTCTTAGATAACTGAACTAATTACTGCTGGAAATCACTCCCCTTTGGAACAAGTTGGATTACTCCATTCGCGCAATTCCTCTTGCCTGAGTGAACCTCAGACCAAATGCCACCACACTGTCCAAAACCTTGACGCAGCTTCTACAGGTAAGGTCGTGGCAGCGCAGACACTCGTGGTAAAACATTAGCTCCCCATCCTCATCTATCTCCATAAGCAAAAACAGGTCCTCTTCAATAAAATCGAAGGCAGAAACGGTATGGTCGCCTGACCCGAGACCGACGCGCCTGCAGGGGTGCTTCCCGTGGGCCGCAGCGTCGCTATAATAGGCTGAGAGTGCGGTATCCCACCTCTTCCAATTTGTATAAATGTTGCCGATACCGGTAAACGCAAGGATTGGGTGCCCGAGTGGTATGGGCTGCGATGGCAGGCGCATCAGTAACCAGTTGTCGTTATCGAAAAGAGTTCGGAGATTCGCACAGAAGAAAACGGAGGGTACACAGATACCGCCCGCCGATCTGGCTGCAGCCAATCAGAGCCCTTCGTTGGCCCCACTTTCAACGCCGCCACACCACCACTATGGTGCTTTTTGCAGCTGCAGCACGCACTGCGAAGCCCCCATCGCCATCAAGTTTAGTTTAATAACCCTCAATCGACGAATCGGCAGCGTACGGGGGCTATGAGAAGTATCAACCAGTTGCCCCGGGTAGATCTCACAGTTGGGGATATCGTCGGCGACGGCGACGACGAGGAGGAGGAGGAGGAGGTTCAAGACGAGATTGTGGTCCGTACAGACTAGATATGTAGCAAAACACCATCGATTTGAGCAATCTGCACTGCAGCGAGCGTTTATTCAGCTGCACTCGTGATGAGGACAGCCGGCGATGACAGCAGTAAGCTGAATATAGTCGTTTGCTAGTAATTTGGGTGGTCCGTGCTGTACGTGCACTAGGGGCTTGCATGTGTCTGTGTACCCTCCGTTTTCTTCTGTGCGAATCTCCGATCTCATCGAAAAAGACCATTCGTGTCGCGCCACGTAGTAGCGTTTGCGGGTCACGGCACCAGGCGGCATGGCGAGAGGCGCGGATATGCTTGGTATAGAAGTACGCCATAAAACGGCTGACCTGGTCACAGAGGCTGTAGGTATGGTGAAGTTGACTGTCGCCATCGACCCCTGGCTGGCTGTCGTCGTCATAGACCTCTGGCTGGATGTCGTCGTCGTAGACCTCTGGCAGCTGGGATAGTGGTTGTGAACCACTATACTTGCATGCTATGAGACTACCCGACTGGAAGGATACGTGGTAGTCTTTGGAGGGTGTGGGTGGGTTTGATGTATTCTCGATGAGGGTCTCCATGACTAGATAAGAGGTTATCTCAGAAGGTTGGTCTGTTTGGTATGAGCAAGAGACTTTACTTAGTACTAGCTGAGATCAGCCGACGCAACTCTGAAAAAAACACCTTGATGGATTGATCTCGACGACTATGAGAGGCAGGTTTGGTGAGTTGGTTCAGGCCTCTCCGATGAGTCACACTTGGAGAACAATAGGTACGTGCTCAGGTGCTTAGTTCCTGAAGGTAGATGTTTTGTGATATGCTGTAGTTGGTATGGAGAAGACTCGTGTTGAGATTCAATGTTCTCATTCTGGAGAGAACGGCCGTCTTTAATCACAAGCATTTCAAGCAAAACATTTTCAATCAGAATCAAAAAGCACTGACTGTATTAGTCGCGTGCAAAATGCTTTTCCAACATATTCTGAAGCTAGCTCCAGGTTAGGTTTGCTACTTTGAGACTTGTCTTGTAGACAACTCAGCACGTGGCCGTGATCACTGATGTGTAGTGCCTGCTTGCAAACCTTAGAACACTTTAGGGACTACCATGAGAACATGAATTTCGTTGGCCTATCTAGCGCGGCACCAAGTATTGGTGCTAGTTTGTAACTATCGGATATCAGGCAGCGCCCTGAAGCCGGAGAATGCAAGTGCTAAAATGCTACCGAGTCGGATTTCAGGGTGATTCAGATTTTGCATCTGTCCGGTAGGCATTGATTAGGTGGGCGATGTTAACGAGCGTTTGGTCGAGGATTCTTCTACGCTCACCCACGTTATGCCCGAGGCGTTTCCCGACAGCCCGGTACATGCTGCCTCGTGGCGTTGCGGGAAGGAGTGGCACATTCCAGCCAAGACGGAATCAAGCCCGTAGCTGTACGGTAGTAACTCCACAGCTAGGCAAAAAGTTTTCGATGATTGGCCAGGGGTGCTAGGAACTAAACCTCACACATCGCCCAAGCTCTTTCTCTTTGACGGCTACGATCCCGTCCTGCCTCATGGTCTTGGTCCCAGTCACGTAAAGCTGATTGATTCCTAGGAAGGATGAGCTGGTACCTTGAACTCACTGGAGCGTAAATGAGTGGTACATATACAACGGATGGGGTATTAATTAACCTAGTTAGATAAATAAGGCATAACTACCAAGGTGAGTATGCAGGTACCTGGGCGTCGCAGCATTGCCCTCCGCCTTTGCTCATCCCAATTGCCGCATTTCGTAGCCCATGCCTGTCCACCACTCAGCCAACCCACTGGAACTTGCTCTGACGCAGCATGTCCATCAAGCCCATAGGAAGGAGCCCTGTCTCAACCACGTTCAGACCTCCGAAGCGAGCGATCATGTCCTTGCTGAACAACTGGAGGACCCACTGATCGTAGCTGGACAATTCATCCCACTGATATGGCTCAAGCACCGCCTTAATCGCACCCTTAAGCGCAACGTTCTCCGGCATCGGCTCCCCCATCAGCACCCTAAAGGTCGAACCCAGTGACTCGCCGAGATAATCACGGTATGAGCGGAACTCCTCAAAACTCATGAAGGGCTCGTCCACGAGGTCACCAAATTTGTGTCTAGCAGAAGTCGTCCTCGAACGCATCGCGCCGCTCTCGAACCTGGCTTTGAACTTGCGGTAGTCCCTTGCCTCCTGTTCGAAAAAGGATTCTAGCACCTCTTCCGGATCCTTTACTGTTTCACGAACGAGGCAGAGGTTGATGAAGGGGTTCTTGAGGCCGAGGCCGCCAAACTCAGTGGGGAAGTAAATGTAGCCGTCCGGAATGTCTGACAACGGGATATCGAACCGCTTTGCGATGAGATTCTTCACGTATGCACCGACGCCGCCAGGAGTATCGGGAAACAATTGCTTCTGGATACGTTGGAAAGTCTCCAGCATTCTGTCGATGTGTCGCCGGCCAGAGCAGTTCGCGGGCTTGCCAAAGAAGTTGGAGAAGAAGCGTGCACCATACGTATTCCAAGCCTGTATCCAGTTGAACACAGTCTTGCAAGCGCCCAACTGGAGTCGCAGTTCCTCGATGTGCTTGTCGACTTCTCCTTGGTCGATGACGAAACGTCCGGTATGTTGATCGAGCTTCAGGAATCCCCAAGTGACATCGCCCTTTGGCAGGCCTGTGGGGAGATCAGAGTCTAACGTTCTCTCGGATCCCAGAATCGATGCCGATCCCGTCTTTTCGAAGTTGAAATCGAGTCCGAGGACACTCGCACACTCTCCCAATACCTCCCAGCTCTTCGCGCAAGCCTCGGTATCTCCCCATAGCCACATGTCATCATGTAGTCTGTATAGACGAGTCCCGTTGGCCTTCTGGTTGACTGCGAAATCGACACAGAACAGCAGTGACTCGCCGAACACATCCGCGAGCGGAGTGCTCAAAGGGGTGCCCCGTCTGCGGATCCGACTGGGAGCATCCTCTGGGTCTTGCTTGAACCTCAAAGGAGCCTCTAGAACCTTCATGAAGAACTCGATCCAGTCCGCGCCGACGCCGAAGAACTCAAGAACAGCAACAATTGAGGAGTGGGGGATGCTAGGGCCGAACCACTTGAAGTCCGAACGGATGACTGTGACGTCCTTTTCGAAACGGTTCTGCACAAAGATGTCTGCCTCGATCATATGCAGAAGGTGCTGGACAACTTTGATGTGGCTCTTCCTCGTGTCTCCAGTCTCGGTGTCGTCCTTGGACCCGTAGGCTCCCCGTTGCTCCCCGAAGGACTCCGGCAGCTGATCAAGGAATATGTCATTCTCAAAGTGGCTTTGCTTTATTGACCCCATCGTGTCCGGCATCGCCCCGCTCCCGCCATCAAGTTCGTCTGTTATATCCAGGAAGAAGTGCAGGCGTCCCATGTCGTGGCTGCTGATGGGGTCGAGGCTCGGCTTCCACACGTTGAGGAGTGACCAAAATCTGCTGTGCAACTCGACAGCCCAGCGCATGCCGATGTAGTGGAGGAAAATAGACTGGAGCAGATCCTCGTCGGGATAGAAGCGGTAGCGTCCATTGAGCTGCCGCCGTTGGTCGATCACCAGGTCAGTCTCCCACGACCATGTCTTGCGAGTCGCCATACGCATATTCAATACGTCAGCAATCTCTGACAAGACAGTATCATTCCCCACAAAATCCCTCAGAGTTTCTCTCTTCACATCCGTCAAGATATCACTGCGAAGCAGGCCGTTGATCGTGGTAGTGACAGTGTCGACATTGAAATGGGGGTTAGCCGACCAATTGTCTTGGAATCGTTTGAGTTCCTTCCTCAATCCGCAGAGTCTATCCTTAACATCCTCTTCAGCCTCGAAGACAGTACTCAAATACGCCTTGATTGCATCCTTGTCGGTGTTTTTGGGGGCGAACACATATTCTTCCCATGTCGCTCGCTGAACTCGGGCTTCGTCGCGGCCGACGGAGGTTGAGGCGGCTTTTGGGTCCTGTTCCTGATCGTTGCCCGCCGATACCCACTCATTGACGAGGCTTCCGTAGAGTGAAGCGAATGCGTACCGGTTGGATTGGATTTGCAGTTCGTTGCGGACCAAAGACTCGTACTCCTGGATAAAGGCGTTGGTCACAGCTGGGTCATGTTCGGCCTGCTGGATGAAACGGTTGAGGTTTTCCAGGGACATCGTGGGACTCATGGCGGAGGACGACATGCTTGGGAGGTCTTTGAAACCCTCGACGAGCTCACGGGCACGCTTGTTGCTGTCCGTGTGCGCATCGGCACTGTCGATGAGAAGTCGCTTTCTGCTGTGGAAGGCATTTTTCTGCTTGTCAAGCTGAGCGAGCTTGGTGTTGGTGATGGACAGGAGAGTCTGGGAAAGGATTTCTGAAGAAGCCATGTTTCGTGACTGATATCTTGAGCAGTTTTCAGAGTGTGTGATAAGAGGATGATGTGTGGGTGGGCTGAAGATGAGAGAGTGGAAAACACATCTGGGTCAGGTCGCGCGATACTTATACTCTCTTCCCTCTTGTGACAAAGTCATGTAAGCCTTCCACGTTTCTCGGGGTGATTCACAGCGAAAGGAATCTTTGATCTTCGTTTTGGCCTCAAGCCGGCGTGGTGATGATAGTGCCGGAGTGTCTTACGGTGAGGCGAGTCTTGGTCCAGGCTTCGGCAAGAGGCCAAGGGTGAGGCCAAAGAGCTGACATTCTGCCTGCTTGGTCCAAGCATGGCACAGCTGAATAAGGCTACTGGCACACCATGTGGCATCGTGGCCAATTTTTGCAACAGTTCAAAGACTGTGAATTCTGGCTGGGTTTGTGCCTCAGGGTGGCGATAACATTCCATGCATCAGATCCAGCCATTCAAGGGGGGTTGTCTCAATTCCCAGGGGCCCTTGGCTTATGCGGCCGTGAGCTTCTCAACATCTTAAAGCAACATCAGAAAGCAGTTGCAGACCATCTCAGTAAGCTTTATGGCTCTGGTGGTAGCATGTGGACCGGAGGAAAGAGGAAGAGCAGACCAGTCACTATGCTCCTCCACTGAGGCCGGAGATACTTCCAAGGTTGCCGTGAGGTGATGCCCGTGCCTACTGTACCTAGGTACCTAGGTACCTAGGTACAGTACCTGGGTTCAGTAGTGGGCAGGTGTGAACTAAGATAAGCGATAAGAAGTGGGCGTCCTGGGCAACAACCCCGGATTCAAACAGGTGAGATCATGGTAACTGCGCCAGTCAAATGCATTGTTGACGTTGAGGTGCTCCATTTCACATGTTGCTGAATCTTTTCTTTACGACTGCCACGTCCCCCGACCTCGGCCACCGACGATCTGGGACCCACTGCAGCTCGTCTAGCTCTTGAGTTCGAAAACCTGGTGCACAATTGCCCCTCATGTCTTCAGACAGCGGCGACGAGGACAACACCAAAATGGAGGGATTCCTGCGAAATTGGAGGCAGACCGCCTTCAATTCCGGCCAATTTCAGACAGCTATCTTCATTGGTGACAAGCTTCTGGCACTGACAAGTAAGGACTACGGCCTTACCATGTTGACCCGTTTGAGAACCGGAATCCTGCTGACAAACGGCGCGTGAAGATGACGACAATGACGCGTTCTGGATGGCCCAAGTCCACTTCTCGACGGGCAACTATACCCGTGCTCAACGATTCCTCGAGAGCAGAGACCTGGTCCGAAGAAACCCCTCTTGCCAGTACCTTGCAGCGCACTGCCTCGTCAAACAATCGCGCTTCGACGAGGCGCTGACCGTGCTGGGAGACCGCGACCCCACCTACCTGATCAAGTCGAAGGAGACAAGCAAGCGCAAGACCCAGTCGGGCACGAGTGGCAGAGCAGGGCACACCTTGAAATCGTCACGCGATACACAGAAAGAGACGGAAGCGATCAATCGGCGGTATGAAGCCGGCATGTGTTATCTGCGAGGCATCTGCCATGCCAAGCTGAATGCCTTTGATCGTGCCAAGGAGTGCTACAAGAATGCTGTTCGGATCGATGTTCAATGTTTCGAGGCCTTCAATCAGCTGACAAAGAATGCATTGCTGTCATCGGAGGAGGAGTGGGAGTTCCTTCACTCGCTCGACTTCGACTCCATCAGCACCGCTGGCGACCCTGATGCCTCCCAGGAAATAGCCAGCTATGTTGAAATGCTCTACAGCACCCGACTGTCCAAATACCAGAATCAGGATGCTTTCAACACGGCTTGCGAGAGCCTGGCCACGCACTACAAGCTCAAGGACAACACAGATCTCCTTTTGGCCAGAGCAGACCTGCTCTATACCCAATCCCGCTACAGAGATGCTCTTGAAATTACTAACGTTATACTTGCCGATGACAAGTATAACTTCAGCGTCTACCCAATCCATTTGGCGTGTCTCTATGAGCTGAAAGAGAAGAATCTTCTATTCTTAGTCGCCCACGAACTCGCTGACAGCCACCCTGAGGAGCCATGCACGTGGCTTGCTGTTGCTATATACTACTACCTGACTGGCAAAATTGCCGAATCACGCCGCTACTTCAGCAAAGCCAGCATGATGGATGCTCACTTTGGCCCTGCCTGGATCGGATTCGCGCATACGTTCGCTGCAGAAGGCGAGCACGATCAAGCTATCTCGGCCTACTCGACTGCGGCGAGGTTGTTCATGGGAACGCATCTCCCACAGGTATTCCTGGGCATGCAACATCACGCCATGAATAACATGACTGTGGCGGAGGAGTTTCTTAACACGGCTTATGGACTGTGCAAGACAGACCCCTTGCTTCTGAATGAGATGGGAATTGTATACTATCACCAGAACCGCCTCAAGGAGGCCGTGGACTACTTCAAAGAGTCCCTTGCGATTGCTGAGGAGATTGACAGTGATCCGCAGGCCTGGATCGTTGCACGAACCAATCTAGGTCATGCTTATCGACGACAACGGAAATCTCAGCAGGCCCTCGACGAATTCGACATGGTTTTGCGGGAAGGCGGCAAGGATGCAGCCATATTTTGCGCGAAGGGCCTGATATTCCTTGATACTGGGAAGGCGGAAGAGGCGGTCAATGTCTTGCACGAAGCACTGGCGATTCATCCCCAGGATCCGATTGCAACCGAGCTTCTGGTCAAGGCCCTGGACGAGTGCTCCAACTCCGGTCATATCATGGGCGAGATCACTGATGACGCAGAAATGGCCGAGTTTGAGCAGGTACTGGAACAGCGCAAGCATGCAGCAACCTCGAAGCTGGCGGCCAAACTGAATGGATCCCAGAACAAGAGCAAAGGTAAAGGCAAGGAGAGAGCAGTAGCCAGAGGGGCGTCTCAGAACGAGGCGAGGCCAAGCTTGATGGAAATGAGTGACGACAATTGATTTTCTGAATGAGGTTTCGGCGAACGGTTTTGGGCATTTCCAGGGCGTCTCGGTATGCATCTCGGTAGGCGTATATGGGCCGGTGGGCGATCCTCAGCATCGTCAAAGGAGCAGATGGGCTCGAAAGGCGTGGCACCATGTGGGATAGATACCAAACGATACCAGCAACTTGGTGGGTTAGCACCTTACTCCTTGAACACCCTGATCAACATTTGCCCCCAGCACAGATGGGTTCGACTGGCCGAATCAGCTCGCCGCTTGCACCCTGGTCGTCATCTCCTCATTGATGCCATTTTGGTATTCCAGGCCGTGTTGCAACCCACTTTCATGGGAGCCCGGCCCAGATTTTGGCAACGCGCGCTAAAAGACAGCCACTCACATCGCTCGAGTTGACGCCGAAGCGCCACGAGCTTATCTGCCAGGTCCCACGATCTCGACCTGTATCATGTCCACAATGAGCTTGAGGATCTGAGACTAGGACTCATTGCTGAGTTTTGCATCGCTTTTTCCCATTGTGGAAGCTGCAAACCAAGCGCTGTGGCCGTAAATGATATCCTGAGCGAACCCACGGCCATCACCCTTGATTGCTACCGCGCTGCATGACGAGAAATGCCAGTCCAGAGGTAGCGGGCGTGTTGCCCACAACGGCAGTGCTGTAGATCGTGACAAGCGTCACGGGCGGCTCGCCGGTGGAGTGGATTGAGAATGCAACTGTTGGTGATGAGGAGTCTGCCGGTCCGGAATGATTGGCGGCTTAGCTATGGTTCGTCAGGGCCCACCACGCAAACTTGCATGCGCTGCAACGCTGCGCCGTAGGGCTGCATGATGGCCGAATCGCGTCGTGCAGCGGCAGTTCATATGTAAGAGGAGCTTGGTTCCTTCCCGGTAGGGTGACACAATGTTCTCTCATGCTTTTGTATATACCTATTCTGCCATTTTTCTCCCTGTTTTTCCTTTTCTGTCTCGGGTCTTTTTTGCTTGGGATGGTAGCGCTGGGTTGCTGCTATGAACCGTACCCCGGCCCCTACAAATCCAGCCAAGTCGCCGGCGACTCTGGGAGTACGGGAATTGTTCACACGAGCTCAGCCTACCGCCGGAACTGCACAGAATCATGCTGGCAACAGACTGGGCCAATGCTTCTCGGGTAGGCGAAAAGGTATGTCCGGATCCCTATAACATCAGTGGTTTTAACTTGATGGCGAAGCTGATGAACGTCACTCAGCCTCTACTGCGGGATGGAAGCCCCATACCATGAGGGCCCCGGTGCTCTGCGCCGTTGTCGTGATATCGCTCGGCCTCGCCGGTGTGCTCGAGTACCTCGCTCAAAGGAGCCAGAGAGAGGGTGGCTTGGCGCTCTCATCTTCTGGGGACGACATCCCGGAGTCTGTTAATATCGCCTACCTGTACATGCCTACAACCGTGGCCGTACTATACAGCCTTCTATGGACCTGGATCGACCTCGATGTGCGAAGGATGCAGCCGTGGTTCGAGCTCTCCCGGCCCCATGGCGCCAACGCGGAGCAGTCGCTCTTGCTGAACTATCCGTTCGAGTTCTTGGCCTTCGTCCCGTTCAAGGCTTGGAAGCAGAGGCACTGGCCTGTGTTCATTGCTGGCTCGGTCATGATGCTTATCTTCTGGGCCATCACACCTCTGCAAGGTGCGATATTCGGACAGCAGGCTGTTGCAATTTCGAGGAACTCTATCATGACCTCCAACTCGGAGCTCATTGCTATAGAGGAGCAGGCAGCTTTGATCGATGTATCAATACTCAACTCCGCATATGGAACGACTTGTAAGATCCTATTTGTTCATTCCTCCCGTTTCCCGTTCTCGCTCCACTCCAATACCATTTAACCGCACGCTTTTCGACTTGTAAAGGATTTGCTTATACTCGTGCCAAATTTCGAACTTGAGTGCCTGAATGTGTCGGACTCATAGTTTAGAGTCATTTCTGCAAGCCATTGCTGAAACTTGAGTTGAAAGGGTACGACCAGGATCTTCCAGAGTATACGACGACCGAATATGCCGTTCTTCCGTTGTCTCCCCTGAACCAATCCTCTCTGGGTGTCAATGAAACATGGACCGCCAACACTACGAAATTCGCGACCGAGTTAAACTGTTGGCCAGCAAATGTCACCGAAAACATCAAGGCTGTCCAAGGAGGTCAATACCTCTTCGACAATGGCCAGGGTTGTTTGAAGAACATCACACTAAGCGGGGGGAAAGAAGGGTCGTACAATATGCAGTACATCGGCTACAAAGGCGACGCACATCTTGACCAGCATCTGGCGAGCACCGATTGTGGACCCAATTTTTCGCATCAATTTCTTGCAATTTTCGGTCAAGGCTCGGGAACTGGTGCAAATGCGACTTTTGGAAATATGACTGCGATGTTCTGCGAGCCATCTTACACAAAGCAGCCAGTATCGATGACAGTGGATGCTGCTACGAGACGACCACTGAACAACTCCCTTGTCGAACTGGCCCCGCCCTCGCCGCTGAACAATACTCTCTTCAACATTTCGGCCTTCGAATTTTTATTGCATGCCGGCTTCTCTTCGCTGGCCATTGGTAGAGATTACCCGAACAATTTGATACTGAACCAGTATGCGAAGCTATACGACTCAAACATTTCGTGGCCGGTGACGAATATGGTCGGGTTTGCGGTCGGGCTACATGATGGCCCGTTAACTGACTTTTTGAATACCACCGTTATACAGGCATCCTATGCCGCAGCCCACAAACTGGCCTTTGCGTTGGCCGTCTCGCAGCTGGTCTCGCGCACTGCCAATTCGGAAACACGCAGTGGTGTCACTGAGTACGCCGCTTTCGGTATCGTCGTCAGTAGACCGTTCTCCATCGCCGTGGAGACCTTGTTGGTGGTTGTGGCCTTTTCGGCAGTGGCCCTACTCTGCACCATCATGCGATCCCCGAGCAATTTGACCAGAGACCCTGACAGCATTGCATCTCTATTTGGATTTATCCAGAAGCAAGATAGCGTCCTGTCCCACCTTTCGACCAAAGACAATTTGACTGAAGATTCCCTCGGCGCTAGCATACGCGCTGACCGGTACCACCTCACGCAAGCCAACGATGCAACCGGCCCTACACTACAACTCCTTTCTTCTGGAAATGGGCCTGGTACTAGTCAGAGTCCCAACAGTATGCCGACGCTGGTGTCACGCACGCAAACTCAGTCGATTCGACCAAAGGAATTGAGGCCAGCTATTGGAATCCCATTCGTTCTCATCCTCGCCTTTGCTATCGGTATTCTGGCGTATCTCAAGCATCAAGAGATATCGCTCCGTGGTGCGCATGGCCCCTTGAGTTGATGTTAACGCGGCTGCTGTCGTGGCTTTGTTGCCGTATCTCTTGAACTTTTCTGACTGTCTCTAGGTCTCACCCGTCCAAGTCAAAATTTTGAGGTTTTGCAGATATTGGAAAACTACATTCCCATGGTGTTTTCTACATTGTTAGAACCATTTCTCGTCGTCCTTAACAGGCTGCTCTGCCTACTCCAACCGTATTACGACTTATTGGATGGGAAGCGCTCGCCGCGGACCACGATTGAGACCAAGTACGATTCTCTTCCCCCGCAGCTCGTTGCCTGGCGGGCTTTGAAGGCTGGTCACTATTTCCTAGCCGTACTCAGTATCGTGGTCCTGATGGCCAACGTTCTTGCCATCGGCCTGGGTGCGATCTTCAACGAGTCGCCAACATCAGTTCTCGCGAGTAGAAACGTGACCTTGTTGGCGTCGCCATCTCTGACACGTGCAGATCTCCTCCCAGAAAACTTCGCAACAGGGACAGGAACTCAGTATTATGACCATTTTTATATCGTCCAAACCAACATGTCGTCGAACACGCGTCTGCCTCCATGGATCGACGCGCAGTTTACATACTTACCCTTCTCTGATCTCACCTCCAGTGGCAACTCGTCAGCAAAGTACAACGCCGTTACTCGGGGTTTTGGTTCCGAGGCCACGTGCTCTGTGCTTCCTACAGACAACTCATCACTCAGCCGTCTCGAATATTCGTACAACACTACCGCAGGTCCAGCGACACAGCAGGTAATCAGGGCCGTCTATGAAGACACCCCGTACGGAAATACCACCAAATGTCTGTTGCCGGGGTTCATTGATGACAATGTCGGCGGTAACCTGCCAGAGGGCAAATCGGCTCACGAATTTTACTCAGCTCTCGAGCCGGAGGACGTCAGCACGTTCAATGCGTCAGAGGAAGCAGTGGCGTTCTGTGAGGAGAGGCTTGTGCTGGGTTGGATGCGATACGACACCTCAAAAGCTGAATCCGGACCGGAAATTACATTCCTCCAGTGCACGACGCGTCTCGTCACGGCGCAGTTCGACATAACCGTGGATGCGGACGGATACGTATTGCGATCAGAAAGAGTTGGCGACTACGACAATATCACCGAGATCTTGGGCCCGAGTGCAGCGAACATTTCACGCCAAGCTAATCTGCTCATTGGCGACAAATGGCACGCCAGCAGCACAGGTGTCGAAGACATGTGGCACAACGATTCTGTGACAACAGACTGGATGAACTACTACCTTAAGATTGCTACCAACGGCACAGACCTGATCGACCCAAACAAACCCCTCCCGGACGCGGTAGGCCTTATTCCCGTCGTGCAGGAGATATATCAACGCATCGGAGCTGCCTTGCTAGGCGCAAATCGGGATTTGTTCGTGGCCTCACCGCAAAATTCGGGATCTGTTCTCCTTGCAACTATTGAAACACAAGACACGAGGATTTTCATGGACAACACGGCGTTGATAATCAGCTTCACTATCTTGGGGATATACTTGCTGGTCTCCATCCTCCTGTACGCTCGACAGCGGAAGATACTGCTCCCCAGGATGCCCTCCACGATCGCGTCTACGATTTCATATGTCGCCGGGAGTCGCGCTGTCAGACTGTACACCGGTTCTGAGAAGGCCAGGCAAGCGAGGGAGAAGTACAGCTTCGGGAGGTATCTTGGCATAGATGGGAAGGCTCACATCGGCATTGAGCTTGACTCCTACGTTTTTTCTCTGGATCAGAAATCAATCTTGGGCAGGAGCAGTGGAATGGCTACGAAATAAACTGAAAGAAGCGGCGACAATGGCAGAAGGTCGCCCATGGTGCACGGAATTAGTTAGATAATTATCCTCTTTGATTGCACCAGGCTTTACCGTTTCGTTTCGTTGCATGCTGACCATTTGTGAGTGGCAGACTACATGTGCAATAAAGAACCTCCACAACTTTGGATTGTGCAGTGTTTGGTTGTTTGGTTGTTTGGTTGTTTGGTTGTTTGGTTGCCTGGCTGTTTGGCTGTTTGGCTGGCTCATCGGTTGCTTGGTTGCCGGCCGCCGATCACGGCCGCCAAATGCCTTATCTACGACGTAACTGCTCAACCAAGACAGATAAGTGCCCATGTGCCACCAGCATCTCCGACGAGCAAGGCAACAAAACAAGACATCAGACCTGTGCTTCTTTATTCTAGACTGAATACAACAAACAGCACGTCCTCACAGAGACCCCGTTACACTTCGCTTCCTTGGCCAGGTCCGGCATTCTCAGGATCCTCCAAACCTCCGCTTGGCCGACAGACAACAGCCCTGAAGATGGCAGGCGCCCAAACGGAGCAGGAGGAGATGCGCACAGCGTTCTTCTATGGTATTTGATAGCATAAGCCCCAATTCGAAGGAATCCAGACTGACATTTGCGCAGGCACTCTGGTAAATAAGCCCCTGGTTGTACTCTTGAACAGCTCTCCAGATCCTGGGAAACTAACGTGTCTGACTGGGCAAGATGGAGCCCCAAGTGTTCTTCTCGGTCTGCTACAACAACAAAGATCCGTCAGAGGACATTCGAAAGCGGCATACCTTCCAGCCTGCTGTGCTACATGGCTACTGCCGGCGCCGGGTACGCCACGCTGACTACCCCGGCATGGTTGAAGACCCCGATCACTCCGTCCGTGGCGCTGTTATCAGCGGTGTCACGAAAGCCAACCTGGAGCGGCTCGATTTCTTTGAGGGCGCAGCCTACGACCGGCGGGTTGTTCGCCCGAAGCTCCTAACGAAGGTGGGCAACGAGAAGGGAGAGGGCAACGAGGAGGGTGAACAGATCATCACCGAGTCTTACATCTTCCTGGACAAGGACTGGCTTGAGGACAAGGAGTGGGACTTCGCGGAGTTTCGCCGGGACAAGCTTAAGAAGTGGACTCGGGCCGGCTACGTTTTTGAGGGTGAGCTCACTTGTCCGATCGAAACCTGGCTTGTGGCAACAATGCTAACCACCGGGAACAGACTGTGACCCCGACCAGCCTGCCAGTGTCAACGCAGCCGTCTGAGCCGAGGGCAGCATGAGTCGAGCTGCAAGGTATCGCGTCCCAGAGGCGGAATTTTGGGGTAGATGGGTAGAAACTGGATTAGACTTAGAGTTGGCAACGGAATAGATCATCGTTCATCCAGGAGGCCAACTGGTTACCTAACCACAACCCGCCTGTACAAAGTGTCGCAAACGCCCGGCTCGTATGGGTGGGGCGGTGGCGTCTATTGCCGCGCTGTAGTCGTGGTCGTCCCAGGAATTCATCTAAGATACAATGCCGACGACAGGCAGATTTCAGGGGCGGATCAGCTGGGCAAGGATGGTTGGAGGCTTGGGCCGGTTCGTCGCCGCAAATATTCTGGGGCGATCTGGCATGACCCTTCAGCAAAAGTGATAGCATTGACCAGCCGAGCCGGGTCCCACGCCCGCGCGGATCGCTTGCGCATCGCCCCCTTCACATCGGATGAGGAGGCATTGTCCCCTGGCGGCGGCGAGTCATTTCCAGACCCGGCCAGACGAGTCCGGGAGCATGGATGGCAGGCAGGCCGCTCAGCTCAATTGAGCAACAGACAGGCCAGCTTCGCATGCCCAGTCAGTCGTTCGTTCATGCGCTTCCTGTTGCTCACCTTGCGAGCCGTTGCATGAACAGCTACAGGGTAGGGAATACCGTTGGGTGGTATAGAGGCGCGCGCATATTGGCGATGCCAGCTAAACGCCATGGTGGGTAGGAATACGGTCGTGGTATTTGCCACCTCCAAAGCATCTGTTGTTGTCGCAGCATCAGAACACAACTTGCTATCGAGAGGTCGGTACATGGGTCTGGGTCAGTCGACGGGTGACCGAGACGGCCACGATCTAGGCCAATGGGTCGATGGGCCAATACTACGTGCCATCTCTTGGGAGGCCAGCACCGGCTGCAGAACTGGCCGCCACCAGCAACTGGCAGCCCGCTAGTGTGCTCTCTTTCCTCCGAACCTCAGGGCAATAACATAACCTGACCCAGCATTACTCATCAGCGGGAACGGCACAACCCACCTGGGCAGCTGGGCAGGCACAGGAGGGGATCAGACGGGGGTTGATGCACGCTCCAGAAGCAACGACTGGATGGCGTCAACCCAGCTTGTTTCAAAACATTTTGGAACATGCATCCTTCTTCCACGTAACCCACACGTCGCCTTTCACATCCCAAATCTCGGTGTCACACCTCAACTTCCCCTGCATTGCCTGACCTTGCCTGACTTCCTGCCCCATCTGGCTCTCGGATTGGCCAGTGGCCAAAGAAACAATCGACGTCGGATGAACCAAAGTGAGGGCAAAGGAGCTGCACTCAGCTGCTGTCGACGGTCGGGCACCTCAAAGACGTGAAACAGACCCCGGTTTCACCACACACCACACACCGCACACCATCAACTTGGAAGTGCCTCGGGCTGCTAGGGCTGCGCAATCATGGATCCACCACCGAACCAGCTTCCCATTGCAGACTGCCCGTCCCGCGATTCGTCTGCATGAGCCACACTCCAAATCGGGACACTTTGACTCTTGACCGACCCATCCATAGCCTGGTTTGGCAGCTGTCAGTCGAGTTCGCCAAGCAAACCCAACGCCGGCGTCATCCTTTTGGTCGTGTTTGCCTCGGCTCAGCCGATAACCCTTGCGCAACAAGAAGCAAAGAGAACGAGCAAGCAGGCAGTCGACTCGCATACCTGACCCGGCGGATGCGCTGGCAGACAGCTCCGCGATAGTGCTTGCCTCTTGGGCAGCAGTTGTCAGCCCCCTGGCCTAGCGTGCGATGCCTTTTTCAGCACCGCTTATCCGGCATCTCGTGGAAATGCCAGGTCCCTTGCAGGTTCTGCAAACGCCTGCGCGTCCATTTACAGCATGACGACGGCTGCTGAGGAACATGTCACGGTGAACTAGCCGTGTCGACCTCTGATTCGGCTGCCTCCTGCGAGATGGAAATGGCCCTGAATCCGGTTTCCTTTTGCGGGGTCCAATGGGCGAAGCTCGGCCAAAAAAAAACTGCGCGTTGCTCTTCCGCCTCCCCTACCCTTCGTGTTGACCAGGGACGGCTGCAAGGACATATCCTTGACACCCCCCAAGAACGTACCCCTGGATCGCCCAATCCCTCTCCTTTTTCTGGCTTACCTTGAATCAAGCTTGCTGCGTACCTGCATACCTGACCGCCGTGGTATTCCGGCCCCAGAGGCTAGCTACGCCACTGTTTGTATGCACAGGGGTTTTCAGCGTTTCTCTCTCGAGCCGCACAGCGCGGCCACAGAGCCCTGCGTGATGTTGGTTCGTTTGACGGCTGCCCCTTCGTGGCACAGACCCGTACCCACGGGTCCGCTGTCCGCTTTGGAGGCCGCATCGGACAAAGCTTGGCAATCTTGAACAACTCGGGGATACCCACGGAAACAACGTCGACTGACTTGCGTGCACCATGACTTTTGACGGCCAGCTTCTCATCTCTTGAATTCGCCAAAGACGAGTATGAGCCAATACAGGCGTCCTGGACAATACTACGCGCCGCCGACATTGAGTTCAGCAGTTGTCTCAATGAGGTGTGCGGTGTCTGCTTACGGTCAACTTTCTCTTGGGCATTCGAGAACGTGCACTGCTACCCCTCGCTTGCCCAAATGGGACAAAGTCAGGGGTGACGCGGCGAGCACTTGCAGATCGTGGGGCATTGGCTCCCGTTGAGCGATCAAGGAGGAGCCATGTTTAATCCCGGTCACCCGCAGAAAGATGTTCTGCCCTTTTTTGTGCACCTCCGAAACAAGCCAGGAATCTCGGGACAGCCTATCATGGCTTTTCATCCGCACTTTTCTGCGATTACTCTCTCATCCCTGATCCCTTGAGCAGATCCATCATGCCTCGCATGTCGGACTCATGGTCGTGGCTGTACGCCCTGACTGGCTCCTGCTACCCGGCATGCTCTTGTCAAGGTATCCTGTCTTGTACACGATCTCGGTTGTCCGAGTGGATACCTGGTCTGGGTCTCGGTCGATCTCATCCACTGGATAGACTTCCAGTCTACTCTACCTATAGTAGGAGTAATGGTCTCCTGAGTACGACTAAGCATGTGTTTGCCTCCCGTGCCGAACTCATCTTTATAAAGATGCTCAGCCAGCCCAGTCAAAGCTCTTCCTGACTCCCATCATCAACAGTCCTTCCATTACCACAAGACTTGAGCAGTCGCATTCTTTCTTCTGAAGGCTAGCCCTTCTATTCTGCCATTCTTGTCTCTTTCATCTCTTCAGCCTGGTGCATACCATTCCTTGAGCACAAGAACCTGAAACTTTTCGAAACTTCCTGACTGTTCGAGTCCTCCTTTGCTACAAAACGAATTTGTAACAAAGTATTGTTAGGTATGCAAAAGCTTGTTGTCTTCCTCTCCGGCTCAGTGGTTTCGAGACGATCTCGCTTTGCCTCGAGACTGGATAAATATGTCTCTGGGTTCCTGTCTAACGAGTTCACAGGACTTGTCCATTACCAAAATACCAACACTCCCTTGAGGCAATTCGTCCGGAACGAAGAGCATTACTCACCCAAGACACGATGTATTTCACCAAGTCTTCAGCTGTCGCTGCCGTCTGCGGCCTGGCTACCATTGCGGAAGCCCATATTTTGATGGCCAGCCCGGTCCGCGCGACCACGCCCGCTGTAACCAACGGACCGCTATTGGCTGATGGCAGCAATTACCCTTGCCAGCTGACTTCCGGCCAAACGCTCGCTGGAGAGTCGACATCCATGGAGCTAGGCTCAGATCAGCCCCTGAACTTCATTGGGGAGTCTGTCCACGGAGGTGGTTCCTGTCAAGTGTCCATCACTTACGACGAGAACCCGACCGCGGACAGTGTCTGGAAGACAGTCACGTCAATCGAAGGAGGGTGTCCCGCTCAGAATGCCGAAGGCAATCTCGGTGACGACACCTCGGCTACCAAGCCGATTCCTTACGACTACAACTTCACTATCCCCGACAACATCCCGACAGGCAAGGCTGTGGTTGCATGGACATGGTTCAACAAGGTTGGAAACCGCGAGATGTACATGAACTGTGCCATGGTTGAACTCACAGGCACTTCCGGCGACAAGAGCAACTTCGAGGCGCTGCCGGATATGTTCAAAGCCAACATTGACAGCGGTGGCTGCTCGACCCCCGCGGATACAGATCTTGTCTTCCCCGACCCTGGTGCAAACCTGCAGAAGCTGAACGGCGCAACATCTGCATGGGGTAGCCCAGTGGGATCTTGTGCCACGGGCAGCTCTAGCCAGCCAACTGGAGGCTCCGGTGCGGGAACGGGCGCCAGTGTTACCGGTGCTGCAGGAAGCGCTGCCACTCCTACGGCTGCTGCCAGCGAGGCATCTTCTCCTGCTGCTGGCGGCATCTTCGCTACAGTTGGAACCGGAGCAGCAAGCTCAAGCGCCGCCGCCGCCCCAGCCCCTACAGGCTCGGGCTCAAGCGGATCAGGCTCCTCGGGCTCCTCAGGCTCCTCAGGCTCCTCAGGCTCTTCGGGCTCCGGATCTTCCGGCAGCAGCGGCTCGTCATCTGCTGGATCTGCTTGCACGACGGAGGGAGACTACCAATGTGTGAGCTCGTCCTCGTACCAGGTCTGCGCTTCAGGCACGTGGTCAGCCGTGATGTCCGTCGCAGCTGGCACATCTTGCAGTGGCACGGGAGCCAACTTCGAGATTGTTGCTGCAGCTGGCAAGTTCAAGATGACCCGTGCGCTCCGTCGTGCTAAGCGCAGCATTCCTTTCCTTGGTTGAGCAGCCCAGGTGGCATCCTTTGAACCATTCTTGTATTCTTCTTGGCCTCGGCTTTTCTAGCAGGCTCATTTTAGGGTTTTATGGGGGGGAGGAAAAGATACCAACATTGGACATTTGTGGCGCATGGTGTTTGTTTATCTAGATTCTGTCATTTCTACTGCATATTCTTGAATTGATCACTATTTCGGTGTATACAAACAACATCCGCTTGCTGTTGTGAAATGTTGAATACACGTGCTGCATGGCGGACTCGAGATGTACAGCAACAATAGATATTATCATCATGAGCAACTACGCAACAAATTCCTCGGGTGCTGCATCTGATTTGTACATGGATTCATTCTGCTCTGCCGATAAATCATTTAGAGAAGATCATATACCCACATCAAGACGTAGTGTCGAAGTTGAGTGTGGAGTTGTCAAACAGACCTCGGGAGTTTATGCATGTTGGTTGGGGCACGTTGATCTCATAGATTAGATGGATTAGATTAGATAACACTGGATAATAACCAAACTAGGTACCTAGGTATCTTATCGTCTCTAAAGCAGGGCTCAGTGGCAGGCAATGACATCTCTCCGCATGCCACTTTACTGCGTTTGGCCCTAGTGTGGCAGGTCTGGGTCCGCTAGAGGCAGTCCCCATTATGTAAGCACCCGATGGATTTGGCGGCTGGTCCCCCCAGCTTCTCAATTCCCTGCCATCTCTAGCTTTCCAAAGATTTCGCGTGCCTGTGTCGCATGTCTGGTCAGCTATTCATCACCGCGCTGTACACGTCCCCAGCAACAAAAACCCCACAACACATATCCCACCACAACACCCACTCATACAGCAGTTGCTATAGGATTCCATAATATCTCATCTTCCGAGTCTGTTATGAAATGAATGCCAGCTGCGCATTTGCAATTACCAAGCTCCGTCGCGACTTCTGAGCTTGGTCGCAGTGGAGGGGCCAGGTGCCGCGCTGCCTGCCACCTCAACCTCTCTGCAGGCAAACTGGTTTGCGCCGTCTGCCACCAGGCTCGAGGCACCTTTGGACAGCCATCAACAAGAGTCCACGCACCTGTCAATCTATGGAATTTAGTCGGGATTGATTTGATCACAAGCCACCGCGACGATGTCGCAACTCCTCGAAGATGTGGTCAAGCGCCTTGTCGCTCAGGACACTGGTCAGTAGCAACAACCCACGCGCTCTTTCCGTCGCGCCACTGACTGACCGTATGGAACCTGCAGAGCCCCGTGTCAAGGTCGAAGCCGCAACTACATTACGCGATAATCTTGATGTCTTCACTTCTGGCCCGTCCTACCCAGTTTTTCTGAAGCGGGTTATGCCCGTTTTCATAACCATACTTAATGGCCCTTGCACGTTTCAAAGCACATCCAACGAACAGGTAGGCGAGCTTCCATGACACGGCTTAATCTCCTGCTCACATAACATCCACAGAGGCTCCGAAATACGATTCTCGAGATCCTGCATCGATTCCCTACAGTCCCTGCCGCCGCCGAGCCTTTCGAGCCATACGCGTTGGAAACCGTCGAACTATTGATGAAACTGGTCCGGACGGATAATGAGGAAAATGCTGTCATCTGCGTCAAAGTCATCTCCGATATCATGCGGTTCCAGTCCAAGGTCGTTGCGGGCAAGGTGCAGGAGTTCTTGAGCCTGATACAGGAGCTGTTCGAGCAGATGGAGCGAGTTGTGAGGGAGCAGCTTGACAACGAGCCCGCGACTGGAGCAGGAGGAATGCCATCTACCCCCGGAAGCACACAGACGAACTTCCACCAGCACCAGTCACCCCGACCAGGCTCGCCCACAGCAACAACGACCGAATTTGGCATCGACCAACCGACCGCTCGGCCGCTGCTGAAGGGTATGCAGTCGTTTAAAGTTCTCTCGGAGTGTCCTATAATAGTCGTCTCGATATTCCAGGTCTACCGGAACACCGTGCCGCAGAACGTCAAGGCCTTTGTTCCCCTGATCAAGAGTGTGCTGTGTCTACAGGCGAAAGCTCAAGAGCAGGCACATACTGAGGCAGCGTCCAAGCATACTGTCTTCACGGGCGTCAGTCCCAACATCAGGAACCGAGCAGCTTTTGGCGAGTTCATCACGGCACAGGTCAAGACGATGAGTTTTTTGGCCTACCTACTGAGACAGTACTCACAGCAACTGACGGATTTCCTCCCCACTCTACCGGATATTGTGGTACGACTACTGAAGGATTGCCCGCGAGAAAAGTCGAGCGCTAGGAAGGAGCTCCTTGTCGCTATCCGCCATATTATCAACTTCAACTTCAGGAAGATCTTCCTGCCCAAGATCGACGAACTCCTGGATGAGAGGACTCTGATTGGCGATGGACTCACGGTCTACGAGAATATGAGGCCTCTCGCGTACAGCATGCTCGCAGATCTCATCCACCACGTCAGAGACTCTCTCACGCCAGCGCAGATCAGGAAGACTGTGGAGGTCTACACGAGAAACCTGCAAGACAATTTCCCGGGCACCAGTTTTCAAACCATGAGCGCGAAACTATTGCTTAACATGGCAGAATGTATCGCCAAGATGGACAATAAGGAGGATGCGCGGCATTTCCTGATCATGATCTTGAATGCTATTGGGGACAAGTTTGCCGCCATGAACCGGCAGTACGCGAATGCAGTGAAGCTGTCCAAAGCGTACGCGAAGCAGACCAAAGATCAGACGCCAGACACGTACCTGGCTGATAAGGCCGATCCTCCGGACTGGGATGAGGTCGACATCTTCAATGCGATGCCTATCAAAACAGCAAACCCCCGGGAAAAGGGCGCAGATCCTGTCGTTGACAACAAGTTTCTGTTCAAGAACCTGATGAACGGTCTCAAGAACACCTTCTACCAGCTCAAGGTCTGCAATCCTCCGCACGTTGTGGAGCAGGTGAATGCCCCAGCGCATTGGCAGGACGTTGCATATGGGTTCAGCCCCGAGGAAGTGCAGGTCATTGTCAAACTCTTCAGGGAAGGTGCCTATGTGTTCCGCTACTACGAAATTGAGAAACCCATTGGCGAATCTCAGTACCAGTCGGCGGTCGAGTACATGGCTAATTTCTATATGAACTCCAGCAGCAAGGAAGAGAAGGAGCTTTTGGAAACGTTTGCGACCGTGTTCCACTGCATTGATCCAGCCACTTTCAACGAGGTCTTCCAGCAGGAGATACCGCGTCTCTACGAGATGATATTTGATCACACAGGGCTCTTGCACATACCACAATTCTTCCTCGCCAGTGAAGCAACATCACCAAGCTTCTGCGGCATGCTCCTCAGATTCCTGATGGAACATATTGAGGATGTCGGCTCTGCAGATGTGAAGAAAGCATCGATTCTTTTGCGACTCTACAAGTTGGCGTTCATGGCCGTCACCCTTTTTGCAGCCCAAAATGAACAGGTACTTCTGCCTCACGTCGTGGACATCGTCACGAAGTCCATCGAATACTCTACCAAGGCTGAGGAGCCCATGAACTACTTCCTCCTTCTGCGCTCGTTGTTTAGAAGCATTGGCGGTGGGAAGTTTGAGCATCTCTACAAGAAGATACTGCCGCTTCTAGAGATGCTCCTGGACGTCCTCAACAACCTTCTAAGAGCTGCGAGGAAGCCAGCCGAGCGCGATTTGTATGTCGAACTGTGTTTGACAGTCCCTGCTAGGCTCAGCAATTTGCTGCCTCATCTGAGCTTTCTCATGCGGCCACTGGTAGTTGCGTTACGTGCGGGGAGCGACCTGGTCGGGCAGGGCCTGCGGACGCTTGAGTTGTGCGTGGACAACCTCACAGCGGACTACCTCGACCCCATCATGGCCCCTGTCATGGATGAACTGATGTCTGCCCTCTTTGATCATCTCAAGCCAGCGCCGTACCAGCACTTCCACGCCCACACAACGATGAGGATCCTCGGAAAGCTCGGCGGCAGGAATCGCAAGTACATGACAGATGCTATTTCGCTGAGCTTTCAGCATTTCGTCGATGATAGCCCAAGCTTTGATCTGCGGCTCTTGGGGTCGAAGAAGGAGAGGCCGTTCCCTGTCAATATGGGCATCCAGCTAGCCATTCAGAAGTTGACGGAAGCCCCGAAGCAAATCAAAGGTGGCCCATCCAAGCAATCCGATGCTTTTTACAAGGAGAAGGCATTCCATTTCCTCAAGGCACAGCTAAAATTGCGCATCGGGTACGATAATTTGCCCGAGGATCTTCCCAGGCTAGTTCGGCTCCAGGTGCAAGATTTACTGGCTCGCAAGACTGATGCCGACTTCTCGGTTTTCGAGACCTCTGATCGGGGGCGCTCAGTTCCCAACAAGGAGGATCAAGACAACGTGCTCAAGCGACTCATCAAGGCCATGATGTTTGCCAACTCTTTACCTGACTTCAAGGAGGAATCCATCGCATTCCTATTGGGCCTTTGCCGCCACTTTGCGATCATCGAAGTAGGCAGAGCTCTTGTGGACTGCAAAAGGAACACAAGTCCATTCGATGTCAATGCGGGTGAAGGTCCAATGTGTCTTGACACTCGCGTTCTTTGCGATGCAATCCTGGAGTCATTGGCATCTGACCACCCAGATGTCCGTGAAGCCGCTAAACGAGCCATCAAAGAGGTATATGATTCTGCCACCATCATACTTGGGTCATCCAATAATGTTGGGCGTCTGACGTTCTTCCAACATCTTGGTTCTGTTCTCTGTCATGGGTGCTATGAGGAAGAGTGGTTCACCAAAGCTGGTGGCTGTGGTGGCATCCGTATACTACTGACGGATGTCGATCTTGGAGACGCGTGGATTGCCATGAAACAGAATGAGTGCATCAAGGCATTACTGTTTGTCGTGAAGGACATGCCACAAGACCTCCCTGAGAACACGAGACGATCAGCACAAGACACGCTGGATATCTTGCTACACAGGATCACGAAAAACATCAAGAAGGAGGACTGCTTGCCGGTGCCACAGGAGAAGGGCCAGCAACCACCAAAACAGCCTCGAATGGCTCAGATTTGCAATGTGTTGAATCAAGAGCTCCCACACATGAACAAGCACGTTCGAGAGACCGCAAAACGATGCCTTGATATAATTGCCAAGGCGGCAGACGCGCAGGTTTGGGAGTTGCTCGAGCCTCATAGGGACCGCCTTCTGTCGCAGATTTACTCCAAGCCTCTCCGAGCTCTACCATTTTCGATCCAGATCGGCTACATCGATGCGGTGACGCACTACATGTCTCTGAAGCAGGATTTTGTCAAGATGGACGAGAATTTAACTCGTCTGCTCATGGAATCGCTGGCACTCGCTGAGGCCAGCGACGAGTCGCTCGCCAACAAAGCCGCCGAGTTCCGGACGCACAACTACATCGTGAACCTTCGTGTGTCCTGCATCAAGATCCTCAGTACCGCCATGGACTTCGAAGATTTCATGAAGCCGAGTCAGCCCAACCAGCCAAACAAAGAGAGGACTCGGATTGTCGCAACCTTTTTCAAGTGCCTTTATCTGCATCCTACGCCCATCATCGATGCTGCTTATGAAGCACTGAAGACTGTCCTGTCTATCAACAACAAGCTACCGAAGGATCTGCTTCAGTCAGGCCTTAGACCGGTTCTGGCCAGCCTCCAGGATGCGAAGAGGCTGAGCCTTCAGGGGCTCAACAATTTGGCAAGGCTTCTCAAACTACTGACCTCGTACTTCAAGGTTGAGATCGGGACGCGCCTTCTTGACCACGTCAAAAACCTGGCAGACGGTAACATGCTGCAGACACTATCCTTCACTTTCTTTGAACAGAATGAAATGATGGAGGTCATTGCCGCTGTCTTCAACATTTTCCATCTGCTGCCGGCTGCAGCCGAAGGCTACAAAGAACGCATCATCGAGACGGCATTGGATCTCGAGTCCAAGCTGCGTCGGACTCATCACAGTCCCTTCCGCAAGCCGATCTACAAGTTCTTGAATCGGTACCCCCAGGAGATATGGAACCTGCTATTGAACAAGATCCGCGACATCAAGTACGGCCGATTCTTTGCCCAGGTTCTTCGTCATCCAGACAGTGGTCCGCTCCGAGACTTTGCAGCGGCAAATATTCAGGCCCTGGTCCAGGCTTGCAAAGACGTCCCAGTCGATGATCGTCCTGGCAGATCCACTTCCATAGTCAACGCCATCACCATGCTTGACGCACTCTGTCAGTATTCCGCTACAGCGTGGATGGCAAACAAGGACACGCTTGCCTGGTTAAAGCAAGCAAGCAACGATCTCGAACGACAGCTCCGCGTCAATGAAGTGCCTGGTTCTTTGCGCCTTGCTGCACACCAAGCCGTAGAGCACGCCACTTGGATCATGACGAAGTATCTCGAGCAGAACCCTAAAGACCTCGACGCTCTGTTCTCGCTGATCGACTCAATCACGACCGAGGACGTCAGGCAAACGCAAAGCTTGTTCGCTTACCTGTACAACGGGGTCATCTGTAATGACTCGGTCGAGTTCTGGAAGTCGATTGTCCTGCGATGTCTCGACATATACGCCGGCAAGACCGCAACCCAAAAGACCAAGCTGTTTCTGTTGCACAACATCGTCAACCCCATTTTGGCAATGGACCTGATGCGACATTGGGACCAACCTGAGCAACGGCCGAATCGCTTGATCGATCGGGCCGTTATCGAATCCATCAGCACAAAGATCTGGAAGGTCAGTCTGGCCGATCCGCAGGACGACCTAAGCCAGCCGGGCATCGATCACACGAGGATGGAAGTCCTGCAGCTCTCAGCGTTCCTCATCAAATACCACAACACCATCTTGCAGGAGGCACGCAAAGACATCATTAAGTTTGGGTGGACATATATCAGACTCGACGATGTGATCAACAAGCATGCTGCCTATGTCGTGCTGTCATACTTCATCGCGCACTACGACACACCCGGGAAAATAGTGTCCCAGGTGTATTTCTCGTTGCTCAAGAACAATCAGAACGAGGGACGTACGCTTGTTACGCAAGCTTTGGAGTTGATGGCGCCAGTGCTGCCGAAGAGATGCGGCTCTATCCAGGCCAACGAGCGGAATACTGTCTGGTCCGCTGCACCCCGACGCATCTTATCCGAGGAGGGACAGAACGTTCAGCAAATGACCAGCATTTTCCACTTCCTCGTACGGCACCCGGATCTTTTCTACGAAACTCGCGACAAGTTCTCCATCCTCATTATCCAGTGTCTGCGAAAAGTGGCGAATTTCCCCAACCCGTCCTTCGAGAGCAGACGTCTTGCCCTCAACATGATGTGGCTGATTTGGGAGTGGGAACAAAGGCGTGTCACTGGAAAGACCGCGAGCTCCTTGCGAATGGCGTCTCAATCCCTATCACCAGTCGCCAAGAAGCGCAAACTCGATGAACTGTCAACCTCGTCGCCTCCAGCAGTCCGACAGACTGCTGCAGTTGAGAAGACGGAGTATCAGATTCCCGCCCCAGTGCGCCAGAAGATGGTCAAATATTTGGTCGAGTTCATCGCGCAGCTGAATGAGCGATACCCATTGCCATCAAGCAAGGCAAAGGACACGCCGGTTACAGCCAGCCATTCCATATCCACGGAGCTCAACAAGAAGGCCATGACTCTCCTGTACAATCTTCTGCAACCGGAGTACTGGGCCGATCTCGACGTCGATTTGTTCCCCAACGTCACAGATGTGGTTCTTGCTAGCGAGAAGACGACTCAGATCCTCAGTATCGATCCAGAGAATAAGGAGAGGTACGACGAGAAGTTCATCACCAACATCATCAACACGCTTCAAGTGGTGCGCATTATCCTGGATTCAAAGTCTGATGAGTGGATCTTGAAGAACATGAGCCAGATCCAGAAGATTCTTGAGAAGTGCCTGAGGTCAGAAAATCCCGAGCTGCAGGATTGTCTACACTTGGCAGACCCGAAGTATGATGACGGACGGGATATCAGAGCCATTGTCAAAAGGATTCTCGACGCTGTTCCCACTGCAGCAGAGGATGTGCAGATGGAAGACGCCGACGCCGAGGGTGAGCCTGAATCACAGACGTCCGAAGTCATCACTTTCCTTTCCAACATCGGGACCGAGACAATGGCAGCCGCGAATTACGTCGCGGGCATCAACATCCTGTGGTCACTAGGCAATCGACGTCCATCGGCTATCGACCCTCATATCCCAGCCATCATGAAGTCCTTGCAGTCCAAACTAGCCAGGGATCATGTGTCTCACTACACGGCCATCAGCCACGAAGGAAATGCCCCTCGTGCTCCGGACCAGAACCCACCCGCCAAGATGGAGGACTATGATCTCGAAATCCAGACAGGCTTGATGCTTAAGGCCATTGATGTCACTGCAAAACGCATGGAGATCCTTGGGGATAACCGTAGACCGTTCCTCAGTGTACTGGCAACTCTTGTGGAGAAGTCCTTGCATATACCACTGTGCGAGAAGATTCTGGAAATGGTCGAGGGCTGGATCTTCCGTTCCGAGGGAACATGGCCTACACTCAAGGAGAAGACAGCTGTCTTGCACAAAATGTTGACGTTCGAGCACCGAGCCGACACAACGATGCTGACAAAGTACCTGGACCTGGTCCTCCGCATTTATGAGGACCCCAAGATCACCAGAACTGAGCTTACCGTGCGAATGGAGCATGCTTTCCTGATCGGAACACGGGCGCAAGACATCAACATGCGGAATCGCTTCATGGCGCTTTTGGACAAGAGTTTGTCCAAGACTGCCAGTGCTCGCTTGTTGTATGTGATCAATACGCAGAATTGGGACACATTGGGCGAGACTTTCTGGCTTGCTCAAGCCTCTCAACTACTTCTCGGTTCCGTGGAATCGAACAGCAGCGTTCATTTACATCATGAGGACTTCCGGACTTTGCCCGCCTCTAAGCTCTTTGGCAATTACGCAAAGGATCCAAGGCAGCCGACGGCAATGTCAGATGACAAGTACGAGGCTTTCATGGCGAGCCACCGTCGCTTCATGTCCGAGCTCGGTGATGTCAAGGTTCGAGACATCATTGAGCCGCTGACACAAATGCAGCACGTTGACTCGAACCTCGGTAAAGAGCTCTGGGAGACTCTGTTCCCGATGTACTGGTCTGCGACGACGAGGGAGGAGCGAGAGGAAGTCAAGCGCGGCCTGGTATTGCTATTGACTAAGGACTACCACCAGCGGCAGCTGGACAAGCGTCCTAATGTGATCCAGGCCTTGCTCAAGGGCGCTGCAAAGGCGTCCCCTGAGTGCAGAATTCCTCCGCACGTCTTGAAGTACGCGGCTCAGACTTTCGACTCCTGGTACACGGCACTTGTTCAGCTCGAGGACGCCGCCATCGACCTGGAAGCATCGGACCCGCCTACAGTCAAGGAGAGCAACCTGAATGCGCTCGTTGAGATCTACGCCAACCTGAAGGAGGATGACTTCTTCTACGGCACATGGCGCCGCCGATGCCAATTTCTGGAAACCAACAGCGCTCTCTCTTACGAGCAGAATGGTCTGTGGGACAAGGCTCAGAAGATGTACGAGATGGCACAGGTCAAGGCTCGCACTGGTGCTCTCCCATTTTCTCAAGCCGAGTACACACTGTGGGAGGATCACTGGGTTCTGTGCGCCCAAAAGTTGCAGCAATGGGATATCCTGCAGGACTTTGCCAAGCACGAACATCTCCAGGACCTTCTCTTGGAGTGTGCATGGCGTAACACGGAGATGTGGCAATCGCAAGAGAATAGAGATCACATCGATGCCATGATCAAGGGCCTCATGGATGCACCAACTCCGCGTCGATCTTTCTTCCAGGCGTTTATGGCCTTGCGCAAGCTTCACAACAAACAGGAGACACAGCCCGACTTCCAGAGATACGTCGACGAGGCTATTCAGCTTGCGATACGTAAGTGGCATCAACTGCCGAAGCAGCCTACGCACGCACATGTCCCCCTGCTCCAGAACTTCCAACAGCTGGTGGAGTTGCACGATGCTAGTGTCATCTGCACCAGTCTTGCGAGTACGAACCAGCAGAACTTGGATGTCAAATCTAGTGAGCTGAAACTGCTTCTGGGAGGTTGGCGTGATCGACTGCCCAATGTCTGGGACGACATCACTGCCTGGCAAGACCTCGTTACGTGGCGACAGCACATCTTCGGTCTCATCAACCAGACCTATCTCGGACTTCTACCTCAGGGAGGTCAGAATGCGGGAGGCTCTTCGTTTGCGTACCGGGGATACCACGAAACAGCATGGATCATTAATCGCTTCGCCCATGTCGCCAGGAAGCACAACTTGGCGGATGTCTGCATCAGCCAGCTTGGTCGCATCTACACCTTGCCTAACATTGAGATACAAGAAGCATTCTTGAAGCTGCGAGAACAGGCCAAGTGCCACTACCAGAACCCCAAGGAACTCAACAGCGGGCTGGAGGTCATCAACAACACCAATCTTGGATACTTCAGCCCGGGCCAAAAGGCAGAGTTCTATACTCTGAAGGGCATGTTCCTTGAGAAACTAAGTCAAAAGGACGAAGCCGACAATGCTTACGGCACAGCTTTGTACTTTGACATCTCAGCAGCAAAGGCATGGGCTGAATGGGGTTACTTCAACGACCGCAAGTTCAAGGAAGACCCCGCCGACCTCAATTCTGCCCGCCAAGCACTTACATCGTACTTGCAGGCAGCAGGAAGCTACAAGAACGCCAAGTCGCGGAAGCTCATTGCCAGGATCCTTTGGCTGCTCAGTATGGACGATGCCAACGGGACTGTCTCTGCCGGATTCGATGACTTCAAGGGTGATACGCCGACTTGGTATTGGATCACGTTCATTCCTCAACTCCTCACCGGGCTCAGCCACAAGGAAGCGACCCGGGTCCATTCCATACTCTTGAAGATCGCTAGGTCATATCCCCAGGCCCTCTACTTCCAGTTGCGGACCAACAGGGAGGACATGATGGTCATCAAGAAGAACCATGAGGCCAAAAAGCAGAGAGAACGGCAACAATCAATTGGGGGAGCCAAGCCTGCAGGCTCGCCAGCCTTGCAGAAACAAGAGGCTCCTGGTGCGCCGAAGCAAGAAGGAAATTCGGGGTCACGACCTGCCACTGCCAACGGGGAGGCCAATGTCCAACCTAAGACGGAGGGCGGCGAGACAAATGGCACAGCGGCAACTCCTACCACGGCAGCGCCCAACGGTTCGACACCGGCTCCTGGAGAACAGCAGGCCGAGGCGGGCCAGAAGAAGTTCCCGTGGGAACTGACGGAAGAGATCATGTCCCAGCTCAAGACGGCCTTCCCTCTCCTGGCGCTATCGATGGAGACCATGGTTGACCAGATCCAGAAGCACTTCAAGTGCCCGCCAGACGAAGATGCCTATCGACTGATTGTGGCCCTGCTCAATGACGGATTGGCATATGTCAGCCGCATGCCAACGTCCTACGCAAAGGGCACAAAGCTACCCCAGGCCACTGAGACGAACATCACTCGATTTGCGGAAACAATATTGCCGGCGCACATTAGGAAGACGTTTGAGGCAGACTTTGTCACATTCAAGCCTACGATGTTCGAGTACATCCACAAACTGAGGAAGTGGAGAGACAAGTTTGAGGAGAAGCTGGACAGACGCAACCCCCACATGTCTTTGGAGATTTACACGACGCTCTTGAGCGAGTTCAAATACCAAAAGTTCGATGAGGTCGAGGTTCCCGGCCAGTACTTGCAGCTCAAGGACAAGAATCAAGACTTCATCCGCATCGAGCGTTTTATCCCGACGGTCGACCTGGTTCGCATGATTGGTATGTCTCATCGGCGACTGAAGATCCGAGGCCACGATGGTAGCATTCATCCTTTTGCGGTCCAACACCCCGCAGCTAGGCATTGCCGAAGGGAAGAGAGGATTGTCCAGCTGTTCCGACAGCTGAACCAGAGGCTGAGCAGGAAAAAGGAGAGTCGTCGTCGCGACTTGCAGTTTACCTTGCCACTAATGGTCCCCCTGGCACCGCACATCAGGATTGTGCAGGAGGACACCTCTTACATCACACTCCAGGGTATCTTCGAGGATCACTGCAGGCGCAACAGTCTGTCCAAGGATGACCCTGTGCTGTTTATCATGGACAAATTGCGCGCTCTAGGGGAATCCAAAGGGGTAAGTTCTACTTTGAATGCCATCTCCGGGGAACAGATGTCTAAGCCATTACAACAGAAGACTGGCGAGCATAGCGCCACAGCACGGCTGGAGATTCAGAACGCCATCCAGGACAAGTGGGTGCCACGCACCGTGGCTCTTGACTACTTCCAGAGGTCATACCTGGACTACGCCGATTTCTGGCTTTTCAAGCGGCGTTTCTCATACCAGCTGGCCGCGCTGACGTTCATGACGTATGTCCTGTTCATCGACAAACGGTACCCACAAAAGATACACATCGCCCGAGGCACCGGCAACATCTGGAGCTCCGAGCTCCTGTCGTCTATGACCAACAGCCGGCCCTACTTTGGCACGGCAGAGCCGGTCCCGTTCCGCCTCACGCCCAACATACAGACCCTCATGGGCCCGCTGGCAACCGAGGGCGTCTTTGGATGCTCCATCATGGCGATTGCACGGTGCCTCACGGAGCCCGAGTTCGAGCTCGAGCACGCGCTCACCCTGTTTGTCCGCGACGAGGTCATGTTCTGGTTCACCAGCAGTCACAGGATGGCACATCTTAACGAGGGACATCTTAGGGAGACGGTGCAGACAAACTGCGATCTCATTGTCAAGAGGGCGGTCAGCCTCGCGACGGTGCCTGAGGGGACGCTGCCGGCCAACCAGACGGTCATCGACCTCATCAGCAAGGCTGTCAATCCCATCAACCTTGCTATGATGGACGCGCTGTGGCAAGCTTATCTCTAGTCTTGGACGTGTTGATTTGGAGGGTTGTGATTCTGGGTTACGGTATTGCTAGCGTACTTGCGAGGTGTTTTTCGGCGATGGAAAAAAAAAACCCTGGTCTCTTGTCATTTGCATCGGTGGTACAGGAAAGGGGCCGGTTTTGGTCCTCTGGTTTTGCGTGTGCGGTCGCTCCGGGTTGAGGGGAGGCGCTTTGTGGATACTCTATGATGTGGCCATAGGTCACAGCTGAGGTTGAGGTATTGCTTTTGGTGTTTTGGACGATATCCAGATTGACTTGTGCATTGGCCTGGTAGGTAGGCCATTAGAGATTCAATGACATTATGCGCCATCACATTGGCGAAGTTATGAGAAAGAATTATCCCAGCCTCGGTATGTGGTATGCATGGCTTCCTTCACACGACGGACTCGGGCCGGTCGCCAGAAGGACTCGGGCCGCACACAAGGGGCACTCGAGCAATTCTTGTCTGGAAGAGGCAAGCCTAAACTCCGCGTGCAGCCTCGAACCGTACGCCGAGGCACAGTGATCTTGTGTACTAGACTAGGTGGTAATGATGCGGGACAAATAGCCAGCCCCTCTCCAATTCTGGTCCTCCGCAAACCGACCCCGGCTTCCGAAATATCTCCTCCCCGCGCTCTTCCCCGGACCGGAGGACCCCAAATCTATTATACCCGATAACTTCCCGACAGCGTTCTTCCCGCCACCAATGTTTCTCCCCCTACTGCTCGTTGATAGTCCTTTAGATCTTGCGCACCTCTTACTGGGATAGAGGAGTAGACATTAGACACTTTATCAGCCCCGTGAGACTACGTGTAGTCTATTCTAAAATGGAGAACCAGGTCGCCGTCCCCCGAAAGCTGTGGGAGCACCCCGACCCGAAGAGCACGTTGATGTACGAATTCATGCAGGACATCAACTCGAAGAGTGGACAGAGTTTAGAGGTATGAGATATTGCTGTTACGTGCTGTCCTTGTTCAATGTCCGATAATGTAACCTTCATGGTTGCGAGACAGAGAATCGTCATTGGAGGATGATACCTGGGATTATGTCTCACTGCTTGGCTCAACGCCGGTAAGCTCAAGTGAGCTGGATGCTCTGTGGCTGTTGCTACCCTTTCGTCGAGGACGACGTCAACCACTGTATTTCGCAATGCAGTTCTGCTCAGTACTGACCATGTCCGCAGACATTCCGCCAGCTCTACGACTACTCCATCAACCACCGCTCCGACTTCTGGCACCGTCTCTTCCAGTTCAGCAACCTCATCTACGGCGGCAGCTACAGCCGCGTGGTGGACGAGTCAGCGACAATCGACCAGGTGCCCAGGTGGTTCGAGGGCGTGACGCTCAGCTTCGCCGAGAACGTCCTGTACTCGCGGGCCGCCTCCGACCCGCAGGGCCACCACTCCAAGCTGCACAAGGAGGACAGCAGGATCGCCATCACCGAGGTCCGCGAGGGCGGGTCTGAGGTGCGTGACTGCTCATGGGCGGAGCTCAGGTCCCGCGCCGCGGCGTTGGCGGCCGCCATGTACCACACGAAGGGCGTCAGGAAGGGCGACCGCATCGTTGCCGTCGCGGCCAACAGCGTCGAGACGTTGGTGGTGTGGCTGGCCACCAGCTGGCTCGGGGCCATCTTCTCGAGCAGCTCGACGGATATGGGAACCAAAGGAATACTGCAGCGTAGTGTTCAGGTGAATCCAAAGGCATGTTGGTCTCCTGCGGGTGTCGTGACCTTCCAGGATCATCTTGCAAGCTGACCGTGCCACTCAGCTCATCTTCGTGGACGACGCGGCCTTGTATAACGGCAAGATCGTCGACCTCCGCGAAAAAATGAAAGAGGTTGTTGAAGGGATGAAGGACTGCGACGCCCTCACGTCCCTCGTCTCCATCCCGCGCTTCAGCGAGCCGCGGGATATCAGCTCTGTGCCCAGGGCGGTGACCCTGGCCAGCCTCCTGGCCAGCACCAAGCTGCCGGCCCCGGACTTTATCCGCACGGCCTTCTACGAGCCGGCGCTCATCTGCTTCTCTTCAGGGACGACCGGGATGCCCAAGGCCATCACGCACTCCCAGGGAGGGCTGCTGGTGTCGTACTTCAAGGAGGCCCGGCTGCACGAGGGCCAGGGCCCCGAGACAGTTGGGCTGCAGTATACAACAACGGGCTGGATTATGTACGTTACAAACGTGGCTCTCCTTTTGTGGGGTGCGAGATCTGTGTTCTACGACGGCTCCCCTTTCCAGCCCGACGTCACCGTCCTGATCAAGATCCTGGCCGAACAGGGCGTGACCAAGTTTGGCACAAGCCCGAGGTGGCTCTTCGAGGTAGCGAAGGCCGGGCTGAGCCCGAGGGATATGGTTGACCTGTCGAGGCTGAAATCAGTGACCTCCACGGGGATGGTCCTGTCAGATCAACTGTTTGAGTGGTTCTATGACAAAGGTTTTCCCAAGCACACTCAGCTGGGAAATATGTGAGTGCCTTCCAACACCTTCTTCCTATCGGTATTAAGATGCCATAATGGGGCGCATCAACTCTGATGAGCCACTATCCCACTGTGGCTCGAGTTGGAAATCTCACTGACCGCGCTCCTCAACAGCTCGGGCGGCACAGATCTTGTAAGTTCCCATGGCAAGCCATCCTGCGAAGCTTGACGTCCAATCACTAACAATCGTAATTTCTGCCCAGGCCGGTTGCTTTGGTTGCTGTAACCCTCTAGAGCCGCTGTATGTTGGAGGGACACAAGGACCTTCGCTGGGCACCGACGTGCGCATCTTCGACTCAACACTCCCGGACGGCCCTGGTAAGGAAGTCCCGCATGGCACGCCCGGTGAACTCGTGGCAACAATCGCATTTCCCAACGTGCCCTGCCGCTTCTGGAACGACAAGGAGCCTGCGGCGACTCCGGGATCCAAGTTCCACTCTGCGTACTTCAATCGCTTCAATCATGTCTGGGCGTGAGTTTTGTTTTCTCTCATATCTGATTGCCATGAAGCACCACGTCTTAAGGAGACAAAATCACTGATTCCCCCGTCACCACAGCCACGGCGACTTCTGTGTTATCCACCCTGTCACGGGCAACATCTCATTCCTGGGGCGTGCTGACGGCGTGCTGAACCCCTCCGGGGTGCGCTTCGGCTCTGCGGAGATCTACTCGGTGATAGAGAGGCAGTTTGCAGACCAGGTGCATGATTCTCTCTGCGTAGGCCAGCGGCGGCCGGCGGACCAGGATGAGACGGTCATGTTGTTCCTCCTGATGAAGCCCGGGCACAGGTTCGACAAGGCGCTGGTGGGCGAGGTAAGGGAAGCCATTCGGAGGGACCTGTCGAAGCGCCACGTGCCCAAGTACATATTCGAGACGCCCGAGATTCCGGCAAGTGTTCCCATCCTCTTTCTCTGGCGCGTACATGCGCACACAGACCTACAGCCATCCAGTCGCGGTAGGGTATGGCTCTGACTAATCGGTCCTGCCTCTGTCCAGACAACTATCAATATGAAGAAGGTAGAGCTTCCAGTCAAGCAGATCGTGTCCGGCCAAACCATTAAGCCCAGTGGCACACTGGCCAACCCGCAGAGCCTGGACTTCTACTACCAGTTCGCCAAGGTGGAGGAGCTGGTAGGACCGAGGGAGAAGTTGTAAAGGATCGAGAACTTGTTAAGATCAGATGGTCAAGATTTACACCTAGAGATATATCCAGTTTTGTCAACGGGGTTTGGCGCAAGACACATTGCAATTGGAATTTGAAGAGTTGATATGCCGGTACAGAAGATGTATCAACTGGAGATTCCGGGTATTCAGAGTCGCGTAGGTGTTGGCAAGATGGACCGCAAGGATACGGATAGCCCGAAATTTGCCCTGTCTGGATCATCGGGCAGCTATTTTGCAATCATATACGGCACCGCGTAGAAGCAGCTGGTGGCTGAGCCGTTACCTGCCTCGTTGGAGTCTTACTAGTATTCTGATGGTAAGCTCTTGTGAGATGTATCTTTTGATACTGCTAACCCAGATTTGCTCTAGTGCTCGTAAATGTGCGACCTGGCATTCTGATGTATACTGATTAAGAGTTCCGCCTTGTTGTTCGGCCTGGATATACTGTTCTGCAAATCGTCGCGGAAAGGACAGGCGGCTTGCCATCTTATGTCATCATGCTTTTGGCATTGGGCCTACAGCTTGACCCCTGGGGTTCTTCCCCACGGTCCAACGATCCACCCTGTCAGGCACATTTCGCACGCTGGCATTCCCTTCACCGCAATAAGTTGGGAAAAGAACAGAATAGAAAGAAACGAAAAAGAAAAAACCTGAGCTCAAGAAAATAGTATAGCTCAATGATGGCCAAGTGAAGGACCGTGAGACAGTGGCTGCATTACCAGGCTTCTGAGATGAGGATCAGGCTAGAGTTTCGCTAGGTACACAGTGGTTAAAGTCGGTGGTGGGTTTGGGGTTTGGGGTTTAGGTCTCGGGCCCCAGCCTACAAATTTGGCGGACTGTCATCGGCCTGCGAGGTGAAACTCGAAACACTGTCTGCAGTGAGACCGAAGACCGTCCGGAAGTAATCATACCGGCTTGGCCAAGGTATGAGAATCCGCGTGAAAGCCGAAAGGGCCCACAAGCTGGACCGGAGCCGGGTCGGGCAGAAAACGGGCGGGAGATGGCTGGTGAGGCGCTACTGTCTGTTTGCTATTTTTGGATGCCGCCACCGAGAGAGCTGCTAGCAGAAGCCGAGAGGGTAGAGCCGCAGTGCGGTTCCCTGCCGCATTGCGCGTCAACGTGCATAGCTCAGGGACGGGCGGGTGGCTGAGCAGCGACCACGAGGGTCTCGTCACGCGCCAGCCGAATTGACTTTGTGACTGGAGAGACAAAGTGGGCTCGAGGCTGAGCGGGACGGGTACAAACTCTTTGCTCATTCATCGATTGTGCGCCTTGTGCGTTGTGGAGCCGGACGAGATGTGGTACGTACATGGGCGAGTCCGGGGCGAGTCGTGGAGAGGCCAACCGATCTGAAATTCCAGATGGAATGACGACAATTGAGATGGCGGCCGAGAAGGAAAATCAGGGTCTCCGATGGTGTCCTGGGGGTGTGGGGATCCCTCGGTCTGGCACATCCGATACGAGTTTTGGGGACGCCCAATATCTTCGTCATTGTGAGGGGCAGGCGCACAACTGTCTTGCCAGCAGATTAATTGCTGGCCGTCTGCGGTCTGTTACGAAAGTCGCAGCCAAGGTGTGTCAACAAACGTGAGAGCGGCCTGGCGTCAGTCATTCAGTCAGTCAGTCAGCCAGTCGATGGGAATGGCAGTGGCTGAGGCCAGGATACGTCAGCGTCAGGGGTATCTGCACATCTGTATTTCGTCCGCAGCACGCACAAAGTGGTAGCAGTAGCAGAAGGAGCCTGGCAGCCTGGTTGCAAGTTCTGAAACCTGTCGATGCTCTTCATGACGCCCATGGTCGCGTTGTTGGTGCTGCCGTCGGTGCATTGTTATTGTCGGTTGCCACAGGGACTCCTCATGCATCTCGCACTCAGGCAGGTTCCTGGTGACTCCCTAGGCTTAGATAGGAGTGCATTAGCTGCGAACGCAGAGTCGAATCTGCCTGTGGCGGCACGTCCATTTGACATGAGCTGCAGTGCAACCTGCCGACCCATGATGCGTCTGCAGGTAATGGTCATTGCTCCAGCCTGGTGTCAAGTTGATTGGGCCTGGGCCGGGCGAGGTCCGCTTATTTCCCTGCAAGTCCGCCAGTAAGCAGCACCTTGTGCCGGGAACCTTGGAAGAATGGGTCGCTCTCTGTGGCTGCGCGGTTTTCCCGCGGTCTCGTTCGCTCCAGTGTGGCTTGGCTGGCTGGGAGGCCGGGTCAATAGGAGGAGCAGCAGCGCAAGGAGGAGACCCAAGTCGCGTTGCGTTGCGTTGCTACGTGCTGTGCTGTGCTGCGCTGCGCTTGCGAGGTGCTTTTCTCAGACGGGGTCATGGCTCGAGGACAAGGAGTAGTAGGAGGAGGAGGAGGAGGGCCTCAGCTGGCCTCTTTTGCCTTGCCTTCCCTGCCCTTCCCTGCCCCTTCCTTTTCTGCCCCTTTGACCTTCGATACCCCCTTCCTGCCCTCGACCCCATCCATCCACCGTTTTCTTCCTTAACGTCAGCCTGGAACGAAACGACCCGACCCGACAGACGTGGACGCTCGTTGACCACATCAGATCGCCTGCCTTCAACAACTGCATTCAACATCTGCACATCGCATCGCCTGTTTGCCCATTCTTTGCATCTGCCGTACCGCTTCTCCTTGGCCCCCGCCAAGTCGAGAGTCTTCGCGAACCACTGCACTGCATTTTTTTTTTAACTGTTAGCAACCCCTGGGTTCACAACTGCGCTAGGCTTGTCTAGACCGCCTGCAGTGGTTCTGGTTCCCCTGCCGACCGACACCAACCACCACCAAAGCTACTGCTACACGATACAGCTGCCGTTGAGCACACAATATCGAACAACTTTCTTTCACGCGCGGGACTGGCACCGACGACGACCTCAAAAGTAGCAAATAACAGCACTTGAACCGCCAACATGGGCTTCGAATTCGACCACGAGAAGATTCCCCTCTACAAACTGATCGTCCACATCATCCAGATTGTGATATCTGTCACCATCTGGGTCCTCGAGATCATTGTCTTCAAAGGGGGCGATATCAACGGTAACAATGGCTGGACCTTCGGAGTGGTGAGTCTGCCTCCATATCAGTCCCGTGCCAGCTAGCAAATGCTAATATCATGCTCCAATCCAGTGCTTCCTATCTGTACCAGTATGGATATACCTGATCATGGCCCCTCGATACCCTCGCGCCAGGAGAATAGCCGACCCCAAGGCTATGCTCGTTTTTGATTTCATATATGCCATCATCTGGCTGTCTGCGTTTGCTACGCAGGCTGCTTACAATACAGCCAATGACTGTGGTAGCGCCTGCGGGCCCAGCAAAGCCATCGTTGGCCTGGGCGTCTTTAACACGTAAGTCGGACCTGTGCCTCGCCTCCTAGAATTCAACGAGTATAGCAGCAGCTGACGATATCTCTGGTCATCAGCCTCTTCTGGGGCGCCTCCACCATGATCTCAGTGGCCACATACCGATACTACAACTTCAACGGCGTCCTGCCCGGTTACGAGACATCTCGCGGCCCGCGCACGAACAGCATCGACCCTGACAAGGCCGCCTTTTCCACCGCCCCCGTTGACGAGGAGGCATACGCACCTGTCGGCATGAACGACCAGGACGACGAGCCAGAGTTCAACGCCTCCCCCTACGGAGGCGGCATGGGCACCATGGGCACGAGCTCCACCCGACATGACACGCATGACATCAACCCCTACACCGCCGACACCTCGTACGGTGGTGCAGCCGCCATGCACAACCCACCCTTTGAGCACCACGGCGAATACAACTCCCACACCTCGCCTGCGCCCCCTGCTGGTCACATGTATGCGCCACCGCCTGCCGCCGCAAACGACTATGACGACAGGCCGGTTGCCTTCCCTTCTGCGGACTACAGCCGGGTACAGTAATGCAACATTTCAGGACCTCGTTTGCCAGCACGGCCTAACATCTTCGGCCTGCATGGATCGGCGAGCTAGCGGGCAGGCACTCGAGGGCTGTTTCAGCGTTCACGCAAGGGTTGGAAATGTAATGAGGGATCATGTAGTTCGGGAACTATGAATGGGGACGACTGGATTTTTTGGCTTCCAGCCCTCCCGCCCAATGAAGGATAGACGATCATGGAACGGTCATGACTGGCGCGGGGGAAAAGCTGTCTTTTGCTTGTACAACTGACAGGGGAACAGACACCCTGGACAACACATTGTGATGGTGTTGGAGGCGTTCTTGACTTTTCTGTTTGGCGTACCTAATGCCGGTTATGCCATTTCGATACACCGTTGAGGAGGCATTGCAGGAGCCGTGCCTCGTCTCACTCATGCTGCCGGCAAAGGCAAATGTAGAACATCAACAAGTTTGCCTAACTGAGAAATACCCTGTGCGCAACTGTGAAAGTCGATCAAGGATAAGTTCGGAATGGCACAGACCGTTGATCTTATGTGTCCCTCAATCTACCTTGCTATGGTTTCGTAAATAATCAGCATGAGAGATAGTCAACATGGCTATTCAAGCTCGCCACTCCATTGAACAGTGATAGTGTACATTTGCAGCTCTCAAATGATCCTCGATGCAGATATGCCGGTTCACATTAGTGCTTCATCTATATGCTCATCTTGCAAATTATCGCACCTTCATTTGCGTACGCCCAAACGCCTGACTGATTCTATAGACTAGATATCTAGCATGCGATGTGCTAAGGTGTCTGTGCCGTCTATAACATGCAATCCACCGGCCAACTGAAATGTTGGTCTTATCGTGATCACAGAGGTGTATATCAGCCGGTCGGCTGAGGAGGCAGGTCATTGTTGACGCTAATCCTCGGCTTCCTCCAGGTCCGCTTCCGGAAATCGCCGTTCAACGTGACAAGGCTCACTTGTCAGGGTTGAGGACGGTGATCGAGCACATGTCGACAGCCTGGCAACCTCAGCCCCGAGGGTCCACGATCTCCCAAAGGTTATGCGTTCTTGAAATTCGTAGGAATTTCGACTCGTCGTGTAGCGTCCATTCACCAATGCGCCGTCAACCTACTGACGGACTGACGAATCAGAACCGAAGCAAGATATAAATTCCCCTCTCCGTCCATTGGGGGGCGTCTAGGGCCCCAGTCTCTCAATTCTGCTGGTTCGCCTTGTAAACCGTCAATTTCTTCCGAATGTTAGCCGCGGTCTGCTGCATGGAGTTCAGCTTGAGATCCCTCGCCATGGCCGCCGTGTCGTCTCCGTGCCGCGCCACCAGCCGCGCGAGCCACTCGCGCTCCTGCTGCGACTGGTGCCGCTTGTGTGCCTCAGTGGGCCGGCTGGCCTCGGCCTCGAGGAGGTCCACCACCTTTGTCGCCCCGCCGGCGCTCTTCTTGGCCTCTTTCTCGCTCTCCTCCTCCTCCTCGATGGTGTCTCCCTCCTCGGACCCGGACTCGATGTCGTTCAGCGGGTCGTTGAGGGGGTTGTCCTTGCGCAGCACCCGCACGATCTTGCCGTCTGCGTCGCGCTCCACCTTGACGCTCCGGAACGCGGCGCCGGTTCCGCTGGTCGGCGTCACGGCGAGGGGGTCCTGGGCGCCGCCGTTGGGCGCTGACACCTTCGTCGCCGGGTCGACGCCGCCTGTGGCCTTGCCAAGTTTTGCTGTGAGGCCCAGGCGACGGTAGTTTTGGGAGAGGGTTTCTTTCTTGTTCCTGTGCGTATCGTGGATTAGATATTGCCCTTGGGGCTGTCTGGAGGGGTTCTGCTCCCCGATTCGCCCAGGAATTCGTGGACTTACCAGTTCTTTGCGATGAGGCTGTTGCCGAGGGGATTGAGAGGCTTCTTGATTCTGTTTGGTTGCCTGACGGTTGGTCTTGATGACCGGTTCTTGCGTTTCTGAAGATCTCGGCCCATTTTTGCGGTTTTAATCAGCCTGTGCTCTCGTCAAATGATGGGGCTCTGTCGTGAAAACCGGGTTGAATTGCTACTTAATCGTCGAAGATGTCGCTCTAACATGGGCGCCTCCGGAAATTTTGAGGACGATAAGGCCACCTTATCTTATCTTATCTTATCCACGCAGGCGGGAACCACTTTCGGTGAGCTCTCAGTGAGAGAGCCTCTGTCGGTTCCACCCACTTACATTACAAGAGCTGGAGCTGAGGCATTATGACTTAATGTGTGTCAAGAAGTCAAATTTCCAACAAATTTGATTGAGCTAGGTCGCCTCGCTCAGTCGTAGGTGCGTTCATTCCTATTGTGACACTGAGACTTGGCGTCCTTCTACTGTACTCTTCGCCACCATCAAAGAGTGCTTCTCGTAAAAGTTAATTAATTGTTTTTTTGCTTCAAGTGTGCGTCCCTGAATTCGAGGACTGAGGAGTACTCGGGTTCCGTTCTCAATTTCCAGTCACTACTCGAGTTGGCGAGTGGCTCTTTCACTCGACAATACAGACAATCAAAGTGTCCGAACTCTCTTTACAGAACACCATGCCTTCTTCTCGCAACGAGTTTTGATTTAAAGACTTGCAAATGGGCATATGTATATATGCATATACATCAAGATGAGATTGCGTGATATCCTAGATCATATTGTAGTCAACACAACACTCCACCATCTGGTAGTACATAGTATTTAACCAATATGGATCGATCAGCGAATCAAGAGCCATTTGAGCAATTGTTTCATACTACGTATGCAGCGACGTTTTCTTGGTGACGTTCCGCCTTTGTTGTCACTTGTTTGATGTATCATGGTGTTGAATGTAGTCATGGAAGGAGCTGTCGAAAAGCGAAGCCTCTGGAGTGGCATCGCTCAAGACCAATACAGGGTGATCTTGCTGAATAGGTACTCAAGCTATTAATGGAGATGTCGTAGCTATTCCTTTGCACACTGTCGAGATAGCTCTATTGTACATAAGAGGAGATAACATGGATGGCAAGCAGAGAAACAGGCCTAGGAATCCATAGCCTTCAGTAAATCCTGCAGTGCACGCTTCCGATACTTGACCTGCGTGCTCCCGTGCGTCTCGCCTGCCTCCGTGTGCAGTTCCACCCTCGCGTTACCCGCAGCCCTAAGCCGCTGCGCAGTCTCTTCGCCCGCCCTGGACGATACATTAGTATCATCTACCCCGTACCACAGTTGCACCGGAAGATCAGCACGGATATCCTCCACACGGAACCCCGGCTCTTTGGAGAGGACCGCGCTCTCGTCTAGGAAGCCGTCCCATCCCTGTGCCACAGCCTCACGCGCAGAGCAGAGGAAGAGTCGCACCATGTCTGGGTAGTCGTCACGTCTCGCCGTCCCGGCGTCCGCCGGATGGGCTTTCTTGAGGTCAAAACTCCGACGCAGGGCTTCCATTTTCTCCTCCTCCGAAAGATCGGACTGCCATGCGGGAGAACGGGCAAATATCCACCTCATTGCCCAGCGGAGATTTAAGTTCTTATTCAAGAAAACCACGGGTGCCGGCCAAGCCTGGGTCATGTCCGGCAGACCAAGTCCCGTCAAGATCGCAACGGCGCGGAGGCTTGGCTTTGAGGGAGACGACGGCAGGGATTGGGCACAGGACAGGGCATAGGGACCTCCCCCGGAGGTTCCGAGGACAGCGTACTCTCCCAGTTGGAGATGTTCAGCGAGCGCCTCTACGTCTTTCGCGTGATCAAGCACTCTCCTCTCCTTGAGTGGTCTCGGGTCCGGAGAACTGAGGCCGATGCCTGGCCGCTCGATGGCGATGATCCTCGCTCCGAGTTCCTTGGCGTCGGCATCAAGGAGGGCGCTCTCTAGCCTCGATCCGAGGATGCCATGCAGAGAGATGATAGGCTTGCCGTTCGGGTGCCCATACTGTGCATACCCGATCTTCCTGCCGTCAGGGAGGGTGAGCACGGCCGAGCCCTCCTTGGCAACGAGGTGGAGGCGATACTGGTAGTCTTTGGGAGTCGGAGGGAGCAGCTCTGGAGTGTAGGTGAGCTTCTTCCAGGCGAACGGTGTGATGAGGAGGGCGGCGCAAGATGTGATGATGACTGGCGTTCGGTAGGATGGTGGCAGGCGATGCCAAGAAGTGCCTAGCATTCGAAATGCGCGCTCTGGGAAAGTGCCGGCCATATTCAGACGTTTGGCCAGGGATCTACAGCAGAGGACTTGAAGTTGATGGTGGAGTTGCATGCAGATTCAACTGCGTTGCTACAATTGCCATTAAATACAGGATGAAGAAGAATGAGGCTGAGCTTCCGTTCGATAGGGCTGACCTCATGTGTCTCAGTGGCGTTGATATTGTAAGCTTGAGCTGACAGGAAGTCCTAATACGGCGTAATTCCTTCCGACTCCTCTAGTGCGACGCTGTTTCCATTCATACCCCGGAAGCTCCAGTTCTCTTGGTCAAATAGACCTCTGTTAAGTCGGTGCTTTATTTGTCATCGATGCACACTTTACAAAAGCGGGTTAAAGCCAGCTACAAACTGACATTAGGATCACTTAGCCAGACGCTGTCGACTGGTATCTGCCTTGAATCTGGCAATACTATCATACTCCCCTGTACGATCTGAATCCGTATAAACGTGGTCATCTCGTACAGAGCTCTCGATTCGGAAGTAAAGTTGTCCAGTCTCACCATTTCGACTGCAGACAAACATGGACTCACCATGATTTGGTATGACTCTAACACTTTTGTGAGAGATAGAATCTACCACTAAGCAAGTCCAGAGGTGCCCTCACAAGGACCTGCTTGACGAAATGTTGCAAGATATAGCTAGCACTGGATTACAGACACACAACTGCTTCTCCTAATCCATCGCTGCTGCTGGGCTAAATTGATGATTGTGGCTTCATCGCGATCATGAGACCGAGGAGTGGTCTTGAGTGATGACTTCAGTTTATTATTTATAGGCTTTTCGCCCTACCCGTGGTATTAAGAATCGAAAGTCAAGAAACAGTCACCATAAGCTGCTTGGCAACCCTGGCCAGTGCCGCAGTGTGCAGCAGTTGTACCACAGAACCCGGCCACCGAACAACAGTTTCCGAAGCTTGTTGCTCCCTTACATGTCTTCCCGTTCTTACCACAGACACCGTCAGTCGATATCCCTTCAGAACCCGTGTTGCAATTACCAAAACCCGTCTGGCAGCCTGCGCCACAGTGGGTAGGTAGTAGTGGCCCCGCAGAAACCACTGGGTGAACAACACTCTCCAAAGCTGGACCCTCTACAGGTTTTCCCATTCTTGCCGCAAGAACCATCAGTCGACACGCTTCCTGCCCCAGCATTGCAAGTGCCAAAGGCAGTCTGACATCCAGCTCCACAGTGCGTAGAGGACGCGCCGCAGTAACCGCTGGACGAGCAACAGTCTCCGAACCCGGATCCTTTGCAAGACTTGCCGTTCTTGCCGCAAGTGCCGTCGGTCGACACACCGGCTGCTGCTGCATCACAGGTGCCAAAGCTAGACTGGCAGCCCGCCCCACAATGACCGTCTGTGCCGCCACAGTAACCACTTGGTGAGCAGCAGTCGCCGAACCCTGAGCCGAGACAGATCTTGCCGTTGGAGCCGCATGTCCCGTCTGAAGAAATGTTGCTCGGAGCAGCACATGCGCCAAATTGGTTCTGACACCCGGCGTCTGGTGCGCAGTGAGCCGTTGTCTCTCCGCACCACCCACCAGATGAGCAACATGAGCCGAAGGCTGAACCGGTGCAATTGAACTGGTTTTTGCCGCCACAGGTCCCGTCTACGGATGTAGAACCGGGGCCGGGAGGAGCTGGCACGGGCGCGTTGCAGTTCCCGAAGCCGGGTTGACTGACAAATCGTGGTTTAGTTAGCAAGGAGTGAAGACAACGGTCAGGTCTCGAAGCTGACTCGGGAATAATTAGTGGAAGAGGAAAGCCAGATGTTAAGCTTGACTTACCAGCCCTCGCCGCAAAATTTGCTCGATCGACCACAAAGCCCGTCCTTGGAGCAGCAAGCCCCCCACGTGGGACTGCAGACGAAACCATCCGCCCCTGCGCAGGTGCCATCGACGGTGACAACACCTGTCTGCCAAGGTGGAATCACTTCAGTCGTCGTGCCTTGTGCTACCGCACATGCCGGCAACAGCCAGAAGAGAGCCAATACAGGTGCTTTCATTTTCAATTGCCCGAAAGGCTGTGTGATGATCGTGAAAAGTGTCTAAGGCACAGGGTGCATGACCACCCTCACATATATAGAAGTACAGAGGACACAGGCGTGTTTAGTTTTCTACTTGCTCTTCCCGTGTCATATATGTACGAGTAAATCAACATTACGTTATTGCACAGCTCTTTAGAACCGGTAGAAAAAACTAGAGAATACCATCGATCCTGCCAGGCAACGGAGTTCTGTCGTCGAAGATTGCTCAATGCTTTCAAGGTTACCAGGCATCGACTTATGCCTCAGAGATTGACCGTTTGGGATCTCTTCACCTATATTTGGCGCTATCAACACCAGCCAAGCGTTCGTGTTTCCCAGAAGCGGTATCAAGTAGTCACGGTAGGCAGCAGCTTCCGAGGTTGAAGAGGCACTTTTGTACTTCATCTACCATGAATGTTGTATTGGTATGTTAGCGCGATGAGGTTTTTGTGGAAAGGGAGGAAAAAATCGCCCCTAGCCTCGGCATGCCAAGGAGCCAGATCTCGGATGCAAGGCTCAAGGCAACTTAAGAATCTCGAAGGATTTTAGCCAAGGCCCACAGTGCATAGTCGAGAATCAATGGAACAGTGCAAATTGCAGAGAGGTGCAAAGAGGAAGGGAATTGTGTATATAAAGATAATGATGCGCTGTAGGTTTTTTTGGGAACATGTAATTATTCAATCGTGTTCAGCGTTGTCATCGAGGATTTGGCACGAGACAACGACAACCATGGCACGTCAACCAACCATGGCTAGATTAGCCGTTGGCCTTCTCTTTTTCTGTTTGCCGGTTATTGTCCACGCTGATCTGGGCAAGATTCACCCCCGCGACATTTCTGTCTCCAAGGCCAAGCGTCAGGATACCTCGGGTAACAATGATGGTGAGTACTCATTTCATAAAAAGGAAGAACGATTCTGACCTTGGTAGCAGATCTGTCAGGGCGAGACGCTATTGTTTTCAGTCCCGGTCATCAAAACCCAGCCAAGGCGCCGGCCACGCCTATGCCGAACATGGAGGACTCTGCCATTACGTACAACAATTCCGTGTCCGCATTCAGCCCAAGAGACTTGAATCCATTGCAGCGCCGCGGTGCATTGCGGTGCGACGATGGTCCCTGTGTGGATGGGAGGTATGTTACTTGTTACAAATAGGCGCTGTCAAACCGTTCAGAAAGCTCACATTTCGGATAGTTGCTGTGGTAAGGATGGAATCTGTGGTTACGGACCGGATTACTGCGGCGATGGCTGCAGGTCGCAATGTGACGCTACCGCCATGTGTGGAGAGTTCAGCGAAGATGGCAATGTGCCATGTGGCATGCAACTTTGCTGTTCTGCAACAGGCTGGTGTGGTGTAAGTCAATGCTCATACGTCGCCAATGATGCTAGATTGCAACTTGCAATACTGATGACAATATGTTCTGCAGACTACAGATGTATATTGCCACAATGCAGACCCAATCCACCAAACTCTACCATGCCAGGCTGGATACGGTTCATGTTCAAATTCCGACGCACCCTCTTGTGGTGCTTCCGGTTCTTCCTCCGGACGCACCATAGGGTATTACCAGTCGTGGAACATGCGCGAACGCAAGTGTGACACGCTTTCACCGTCTCAGCTTGACACCAGGGGCTTCACTCATCTTTTCTACTCTTTTGCATTTATCGATCCCGGCTCATTCAGGGTCGTGCCCGCACATGCGGGACGATGAAGAGTTGATGAAAGAGTTTACGAGCCTTTCAAAAGACGGAAAGCTGCAAACTTGGATCGCTATTGGCGGGTTTGACTTCAGCAATCCCGAGTTCGCGACACACACTACCTGGTCAGTTTCTTCCATCGAGAATTTTAGTTGGCAATATAGGCGAGTTGTTGGATGACTGACACGCTTGATCACACAGGAGTGACATGGTTTCCACTAAGGCAAATCGCAAGGCCTTCATCGATTCGGTTGAGGAGTACATGAAGTATGTCTCCTTCCGTTCACTCTTGGCTTTTCTGCCTGAATCTGGCACTTAAGAAGGGGAACTGACCTTCGTAACAAGGAAATATGGTTTGCAAGGAGTTGATCTTGACTGGGAATACCCTGGAGACCCGAAGAGAGGTGGTAAACAGCTGGCTGATACAAGAAACTTTGCTGCGCTAGTTCGAGAGATGCGCGCTTCGTACGGTACACGCTACGGTATCAGCTTGACGCTCGCTCCTGACTACTGGTACCTGCGTTGGTTCGACGCAAAGGCGATGGAGTCGAGTGTTGACTTTTTTGGTTTCATGGCTTACGGTAAGTTGTGAAATTCTAAGCCCCAGCCACATTTTGTTATGCCCCGAATGTCACGATACCGGTCTTACCATGGGTACATTGTGGGCCCATCAAGTTTACTAATTATTCGCGTTGCTCCGCAGACCTCCATGGCTCATGGGACTCCGATGTCAAGACCCTGGGTAAGATCGTCAGGGGCCAGGCAGATATCCACGAGATACGCAACAACACCATCCCATTGTGGTTCGACGGCCTCGATCCTAAGAAAATCAACTTCGGCTTGGCTATTTATGGACGCGGCTATACCCTCGCTGACCCGAACTGTAACTCTCTTGGATGCAATTTCATTGGTCCGAGCAAGCCAGCAGAGTGCACAAATTCCGAAGGTGTTATGTCGCTCGCCGAGATCAAGCGGCGCGCCAAAGAGCTAAACATCCAGCCCGAATACCTGCCCGAATCGATGATGAAGCAGCTGACATGGGACGACCAATGGATAGGATACGATGATGAAGAGACTTTTGCCGCGAAGAAGGAATTTGCAGACTCCATGTGCTTTGGTGGCACCATGGTCTGGAGCATCGATTTCCAGGAGCAGTGAGTCGCCCTTGGCTTCTCTTTTCCTTTTCTTTTCTCCCTGCTCAGTCCTTGCCCTTCCCCCTACATCCATCGAGATCAAAGCAAGCCATCCACCACAGACACTGATGAACAATTTTTAGGCCTGATGACGTCGGCTCAGGTGACATCGAGATTCCTAATAAAGGCCAGACTGGCGGCAGCAGCGGTGGCAGTCAGGGTACTATCAAAATTTCCGACCCGATGGGTACTCCCTTCACTGGTTTCGACGATTGTACTGTCACCAAAAAGAACCATATTGTCAGGGCCTTGTGGGACGTGGTAGATCTTTCCAGGATGCCCGCATCACAGGTGTTCAACTCGGCTGGTCAGCTAGAGCAAAGGATATGGGGGGAGGACATAGCCCAAAGGGAAGATGCGATTGACTTGATACACAGTATGAACCCACTCCCTTGTTCACTGACTTCCCCTCCTCCTCCTCTCTTATAAGTATGCCGATACTAATCACTGTCGAACAGCGGTATTCGGCAACATCATGATTTGTACACGTCGAAGACAGTGGGCAAGATCCGCATCTCCTGCGAAAAAGACCTTCCCCGGCCACACAGGACAGAAGATGAGCAGGTGTACTGTAAGAAGGAAATGGTAACATCAGACAATAAGATCGGTGGTTACGCATTTTCGACTGGCCCAAGTTATGAGGAGGGCACAATCGTCCTCTGCTCGACATTCTTCCTTCCTGGGCAGGAGCACCTTGGCGCTATACTGTCTTACCTCCGAACTCACCCGAGGCAGCAGAGAGACCCAACAGGTATGACTGGAAAAGCCCACATGTTGCTCCATGAACTTACACACCTTTCTTCTATAGAAGGACAGAGCGAGGGTGGGTTGACCAAGATCAAGGCATCCTGCCCGTACTTCTGCTGACTTGCCTTGTAGTCATCATCAAAGATCAGGTCTTCAACGAAAAGGCGATCAGGAAAGACAAGGTCTACGGAATCTACTGGGTACAGCGAATGGCAGACAGTTTCAGACAGCGTGCTCGCACGCATTTGAATGGTGAGCAAAACCCCCTCGACTGTACCAAGTTCATCCTCTAACAGTTTTCTCTACAGCCGATACCTATGCATGGTACGCAAGTCTGAAATACTTCGAGGCCTTCTTCGGCATCCCGGATGCCTATGTCTCGCCGAGGGGGGATGAGCCCGGCGAGGACGAGGGTGACGGCGAAGAGGGGCCTACCAAGGCACTCAACATCATCCTCGAAAACAGCCGGCACGGGGTACCTAACGACAAAGATTTCTACGATCGGGTGAAGTGGTTGTTCTTCTCCGTCCCTTACGGAACCGCCTCGCAGTGCATGGTGGATCCGATCCCGGTCGCCGAGGCCCCTGCCGACAAGACCCTCACCCAGCTGAGCAAGCCGCAGTTTCCCCACGGCACATTTGAAGTCAAGACACAGGACGGCATGTGCGAGTACAAGAATGATGGCAAGGGGAACGCGGGCGCCTTGTGGTGTGGTGATACAGCTCATAGCTGTAGGGCGCACGCGGATATGACGGGGGACAGCAAGGTCGTCAAAAGTTGCACGGAACTTTCAAAGAAGATCCAAGGATGGGTGGAGCAGCGGGCCATTGTGGTCTGCGAGTGGTGATATCTTCTCTTCCTGCTTGTTACATTATGCTCATTATAGAGTTTCTCTTTATCATGGTCTTAGAGGTAGATAAAAGTAGCCCCAAACAGGGAAATGTATCACCATTTGATGACATTGACAGTTACAATCAAATTCTTATCTGGTGGTCTATAATGGAACGAGGATGCCACTTATACCTTGTACAGATCGTGCTCGCTGGTTTTCAGTTCCGGAAGCCCGCTCAAGTGTGGACGGCGGCGGTTGACCGACCAACTTCCACCGATACGCCCCCTGGGCCCAATACTTCCATAAGAGAAGAAGAGGAAAGTAGCTACGATCCTGGTCCTTGGAAATTGGTTGGGATCCTCGTCGGCGAACTCTTCATCACAGTGTCGGGAGGAGTGATAATCTTTATATTGTTACGGCTCACCACTTGGCGCCGGCGGTCGTCTGGTAGGACAGGCTGTGTTATCCGTATAACTAATCAAACGGCGGAGCCATTGTATAACGGCTGATTCATGGTTAGGGGGTCTGTATCTTATTGAATATCGTACATACTTGGGGTTTGGTTCTCGAATTGTGTATCCAAACCCCGGTGCCCTGAAAGAGCCCCCAGAAGCCCTGGCGACGACAACCTCTCCACCGCACGTGTGGATTCTCACTTACAAGTACAACATTGTGCTCTGTCGGCACACTCCGTGGAATCGGTGCGTAATTTTGAGTTTCGGCCTGGAAAAAGCGTAAATTTTGGGGACGGAACCCGCCGGCGTCCGTGCCAATGTGCTGCTGGAATATTGCCCACATTCTTACGTGCCTCGGTATTCCTTACCTCTGCGTACTTTACCACGCTTAAACCACAGAAACGCCCGTCTTCAAGAGGAATGGTGTTCGCTATCCTCTCAAATTGTTTATCTCGATGATCCTCGCAGAACTCGACCTCAAGACGGGAAAAGACATTCGGTCGTCATGCCATCTCCTTTAGCCGAGCCGTCGAGGGCGGCCGCACGACGGGATTCGAAGCAAGGAGGACCCTTCACCGAGCAAAAATCCCACTGGGCTAGTTCGTTATTAGCCCGTTTGGCTGCCGGGCTGGTGAGGCACTTGGAAGCGGAGGTGAAAGGACCCCGCGGGTCACCTTTCAGCCTTGGCGGGCCCCGGAGGTTATGCCCAAATCCGCGTTAGGGGCGCGGGCCACACCTGGGCCAGCCCAGCCAGCCACCCAGCGTGCGTGCGGCGCTTGCAGCAGTGAAGCAAGCGAGGAACGAAAACGAGCCAGCAGCAGCAGCAGCAACAGCAACTGTCTGTTCTTTCGTCCCCCCAACTTTGTTGCTTGCTGCAGCGACTGTTGTTGGTCCAGATCCATGGTTCTTCGACTTCCCCTCCCCGTTCCCCATAAACCCGGTCCCCGGGAGAGAAGGTTAGGTGGTAAGGTACCTGCGAGTACATTCGCCTGGGCCCTTGTTCGTCCTGTCTTCCCCCCATGCTCCATGCTCTTCTCCTCCGTCATTAGACATCAGACCCAGGCCTCGGTCGGCATGGTCCGTCGTTGTTGGGGTGGTGGTGATCCATCTTGCCATGCCTGTCATCGCGGACTGGGCTATGACAAGCTCCGATCTGTTGACACCTGCCACCAGCCACCGTCACCCTGGCCAAACAGCCTAATTAATAGACTTGCTGTTAGCAAGACTTGACCTCGAGAAGCTTCCTGTCCCCTGCAGGACGCGGTCACCTCGCGTCTTCCGTGGGTTTTGGTGGTAGTGGTGGTGTGGCCCCCCGCGACCTCAAAGCATTCTTGGGGTCGCAGCTCTGTCCTCTCAAGTCCGGTCTGCGAGGCCGAGGGATCGACGCAGCCAGAGCCCAGAACGACGCAGTATGACCAGGCAGCGAACCTCTGTTCCGACTTCCGTCTGTTCTAGGTCGTTCTCCAAAGTCGGTCGAGTCTGGGCCACACAACAGAGGTGTGGGGAGGTCACATGCGCCTGTTGAGACCTCGCCAGCCGGGCTGAGCCAGGGGCCCAGGCGAGCCCCAAGGTGCTAGGTCTCACGAGATCAGCAGGAACAGAGGCCTAGTGGAAGGTTGAACAGCCTGCTGCGACTCTGTTTGTCATCGATGATGCGCCCTGGCTCCTCTTCATCTCATCCTCTCTTACCTTCCCTCGTTGCATAATAGCGTGTGTGTGTCTAAGTGTGTGTGTGCGCGCGCATTGGGCACTTCAAGTGCAATGTGCAAGTCTGGGTCGGTGGTGTGCTCGAGGCTCTGGCTTTGAAGCCATCACGACCAGGCATACCCCCCGCATGCATCTTCGCGCTTGCTTGCTCCCTGTTGGGGGTGAGTTTCTAGCGCCATATGCCGGTGCTTCTAGCCAGCTTCTCTTGCAGCTCGGGCCTAGCCTGGTCCAGGACCACCACGCCCATATTGATGACAGCAATAGCAAGTAAGGCGCTAACAAGTGAGGTTGGGGTGAGGGGGCCTCGTTAGGGTGGTTTTCTCCCGCGGACGGCGTTGATGAAATGAACCAGACACTAGTGAGCTGGGAAATCACACTCACACACTCACACATCTCGGTGTCTTAGCTGGTATCATACAGCCGCGCTAGAAGCACGATGGAACCGTGGGAGAAGCCACACCAGCGCGGTCACAAGCTGGCGACCTTTCCGGTGTAGGAAGGCCGTTTTGGAACGGGAGTTCTGATATCGTGTTCCCGCGTTATGCTGGATGGGCTTCTAGAAGGCCATCGAGGCCCTGTGGGCTGGTCGGGGTGGGGTGGTGATGGTGGCGCCCTGGTGTGTGTGTGTGTGTGATGTGAGTGTGTGTCTCGCGCCGGTGGGGTGACGACGGCACCAGAGCCGGCATACGGTAAAGTGAGACGGGTTGCAGTCTACCGCCGAATCACGCGATGGCCCAATCATCATGGCAGCCGAAGATTGCCTGCGCCGGAGACTGGTGAAGGTGGCTTGCCCAGCAGGAGATGGAAGCCCTTCCCGCCCTTCCAGAAGCAAACCAAGCTGCAGTCGTGGTTGGGACGAGGGCGCGGGGTGGGGGAGATAAGGCGAGATGTGGGTGACATTGCTGCTGGCACTGCTCTGCCTTCCCGTGTGGCTGGCTGCCCGGCTCGGACTTGCAGCACCATGCAGCACCAACAAGAGGCACCTGGGCGGAAGAGGTGGTGGTGGTGTGGGCTGGCTGCGTTGGCGGACCTGGGTCCTTCTCTGCATCGGCTCTGTATTCTCTTGTGTGAGTGTGAGGAGGATGGTTGTCCTTTAATGAAGGCTAAGTCGAGTGGGTGGGGCGGGAATCGACGGTTTAAACATCATGCTTCGATTTTATCGTACGGCATCGTGGGTACGAAACCCGCGGGTTGAACAATGGCCAAGCAAGCCCATCCTGCACCTGTGCGTTGGGTCTTCCCCAACAGGACTGGAGCAAGTAACATTGCTATACTGGATTCGCACCTAGAGCAGTTGGCCACCGTTGAGTTCCATAACTACCCTCTGGACACCTTGGTCCGCCCAGCGACGCGTAGACGAGACTGGTTTTACACGGTGGCAGCGACGTTCTCTCGGTCACACAATATCCACAGTCAACAAAGGCGCCCGGGTCCGGCATGAACCGGGGAATGATTGACCGTCCGGATCTACAGGGCAGAAACAACCAGGGGTTCTGCCGCGGTAGTGGGATGAAAAGGGGTGGGTTGCACCGTCGGGGATACTCACCAGTACGGTGATAGGGTAGGATAGCCATGGGCTCTTTTCGAGCGTCTTGCTGTAAGTGTGCTGCCGCCTGCTGTTGCACCGCCCCGTTCGAGTACCAGCCATTACGGGATTCACCATAGTACATTTTCGCAACCCCTCCCTGCCGCGTCCCTTTGATAATCTCCCTGGCAGAAAGCAAAGGCCCACTTCCTGAGACCCGCCTTCTGGGATACATCGCTTCTTGGTGGAGGTGATGGGGGGAATTGGCATATCTCCCGGCCCGGGTAGGGCGGACAGGCAGACCTGATGACTGACATGGGGACACATTGGGAAAGCAGCACGTCAGGCATACTATGTACGCTTTCTGACATTACAGGGCGTGTCAACCTGGTTCCCCACTTTATAAGCGTAACCCATGCGGGTTATGTGTGTGATTAAGCAGCCTGCTTGCCAAATACGATAAATTCTGGAGGGTTCGGACGAGGGCAAAACAGGACTGGGATGGAGAAGCTTCCTGCTGCGAGGGCTTGGCGTGATCATTAGAGGTGCAATGCATGCAGCACGGAGTCGCTCTGTGAGGAGCAGAACAGGGTCCTGCCACCAAGTCCCCCAGTTTGTGTGTGTGTGTGTGTGTGTGTGTGCGTGTGTGTGTTGATGTAGGTAGGGTTCATGCCTGGTCCAGGAATGACGATGTGTTCGCAGATACACGCCTCAGGGGACCGAGGTGCTAGACAGGGCGATGATGGAATCCGAAGCCATGGGACAATGCCGCCGTGATCTAGACCGCACCTGGGCCGAGACGAGGCACACTTCAGAAGACCAAGTACGGAGCAATTACTCAACACTTTGGGGTGAGCTATGAAGATGATACAGGAATCTCGATGGTCTCCATCGTGTCTCGATTCGGGGTGGTAGGCGTGCAAAGGCCTCAACAAAACCAGGCCACCTCTTCCAATACCCCCGTGTTTGCGTGCTATGAGCAACCCGACTAGCTAATCGTACAAGTGCGTAACGTAAATGCGTGAGAGCCATGTGTCTCATTCGTCGTCGTGATAACCAGGACGTTGCAGCGTCCCTTTTCCCCTTTGGCTCCTGGCCGCATAGGCCTCCATTTCCATGCCTACCCAAAGTGCCTAGACCACCCATGTTGTCTGCAGTAGCGTGCCTTCCCCATCAAGGCCAATACAATCCGGTCGTAAACAGAGCTTAGAACATGATCCACTCAACCTCGACCCCTGGGCCACCGATGCATCGTGTCCAGCTGAACGGGCCTCTCCTCATCATGAGCTTGCCGTCTTGTTGCTGCTCCCTGCCCTCGCCCGCCCAGATCCTCTCCAGGACGTCCAGAGCTGCTAGGTTGTTCATGTAGCCCGACCTGGCCATAATCTCGCGGCACTTGGAGCGCACGATGCCCTGCTGCATCTCGTTGACGCACTCGGATCCGGCCACGAATAGGGGCCATAGGAGGAATTTCTCGGCGGAAGACCCGGCCTCAAGTGAGGTGGCGTAGTAGACGACCTGACTGACAAGGTTGCGGAAGTTGTTGTGCGCGCTGGGCACGCTCGGACTCGCCAGGCGTTCCGTGTAGAGCAGTGCCGCGTACCTGAATGCCTCGGAGAGAGATCCCAAGTCACGGACCTGTGCGTGCGTTGCTGTGAGGCCGGCGGGTTGTGAAGCAAGAACCCCTTGTGCGTCGAATTCCCAAGACTGCAGGGCGATCCGCGCGTCCTTCCATTCGCGCCAGAACGTCGACCGGTGGTCGTCGTAGGCTGCTGAAGAGGACAGGTTTGATACCAAGATTTGGTCTTCGTCCAGGGTCGTGCTGAAGCCGTTGCCGTCAAATCGGGGTTGAGACTTCCCAAGAATGTCCGAGCTGAACTGGTGCTGAGGCTTGTATATGTGACCAATGGGGGATTCAAGAGGCGAGTCGGGACGTGATGGCAAGCCACGCGCGGCAGTAGAGCTGAAAAGGCTCTGTACCTCGCGGTGCTGCGAAAGAAGGTTCAGCCTTCCAAGCTTGATAATTGTCTTGAAGAGCTCTCGGTCGCAGCCCACGAAGTTCTCCGCACCTGGAGGGAGTAGCTGCGCGTCTGGCATAACGCCGTAGAAAGAGGTATTGAGCTGGGCCTCTCGGTCATTTATGCTGGCCGAGATGGCATCGAAATAAGTGAATAGGGCCTCCATCCATGCCGAATCCCGTGACGGAGGGAAAGGGCAAGACCGTCTCATGCCCAGGATTTTCTTCACTCCAGCGAATTGAGTGTGGAATTTCGCAATACCAGATTCCGCCATGCGGTAATGGCATAGCATTAGGATTGTTGCCAGGACAGCATCGCCTCTTGCTTTTGTCGCATCGTTGAGCTGCTCGTTGAGTAGATGTACAGCTAGGTTCCGGTGCTGATATTCCTCTGACAACGTCCGTTCATCGGTTCGAAGATCAGGAATATGTCCGGGTAAGCTCTGGCGCTTCCCGTCCTGCCCATGAGCGAGGCTCAGCTTCCTTTTCATCCGTAGATTGCAAGCGGCGAGCGCACAGATTGCGTGCTGTAGGCTTCGACTGCCAGTGGCAAGCGAAAGAATGTGTTCCCGGAAAGGGTTCGAAGGTCCATCTATGAACACCATGCCCGGACACATGGTATTCTCATAATAGTCCATGAAAAATGGCATTTTGGCGATAAGATCAGGGCTCACTGGAAGAACTGGCTGATCAAGCACCGACGGCCAGGGGAGTGAATGCTCCTGGACGACTTGAGAAGACGCACCATCCTCCTCTGACGACTTGCCCCAAAAGTGCCTATCAGATTGAGCGCTGGTGCTGTATGCATCCAACCCAGGGGTTGCTGAAAACGTGGGCATTAGTCCCGCTGAGTTTAGAAGGCGAATTGTGACGCGAATAATATCTCACCAAGTGGTTCGTACTCCATCAGACGATTGCTTATGTGAGCCTCAAAACCATCCATGTGCGAGTGGAGGCTTGAACTTGGCTCGGATGGAGCATACACAAGGCTAGGACATGATGTAGGCGCCCGATGATGCTGGTGATCCATCATCACAGACGATATTGGGCTCTGGGGGATAGGCGAGTTGGCGCTGTTGTAGCTCTCGGCGTACATGTGTGGCGGGCTGGTGACGAAAGGCAGATCGTCCCTGGAGAAAGTGTGGCTGAGGGGCGACAAATAGTCGGCCTCGCTCAAGGAATCAATCGAGGCAGAAAGAGGCTCAGGAGGGCCATGAGCCAGAATGGGACCCAATTTGGGAAATCGAGGTCCATCTCTGGGCAGGCCTGCCGAGAATGGCATGTTGTGCCAGTGAGCAGGACCTGCCGGTAAAGGCGGCGTTGGCTCGGCGTGACAGATCTTGGAGAAGTCGTAGCTGTGAAATGGTGTTGCAGGCATGGAAGCAGGATAACGGGGGTCTGCCGGGCCATCGACAAGATCGCTTCGAGTACTTCGTGGTGACAGTTCCTCTGGCTCGTTCCAGTGGCCAGCATTTGCGGCAAGGCCGTGTTCTTGCCCGTTCATCAAGGTCGAATTCGCGCGAGCCCGCGACGTTGAACCCTTCTTGACTGGGTTGACGGGAGGCGACTTGGCGACTGGCAGAGAGAGCCCGCGAAGTTTCCCCCGGCTCGCCACGCCCACTCCCCAGGTCAATTGAGTCTTGTATCCGGAGCACTCATTGCCAACTTCCAAACACTGTGAGCAGTATGGCCTCCTCCGGTCACACTTGACGCTCCTCTTGGTACAGGTGAAGCAGTCATCGGCGGCGCCACCAGCAGGAGCACGTCTTCTTCGTTTCCGCACAGCGGCGGCATCGGCCTTGGGATTCGACGGAGTAGGTAGGGGGACAGTCATGATTCAAAACTTCCAAAAAATACAGAAGGATATAGAGATGCTGAAGCGCTACAGGTCGCCACGACTTTCTTTTTTTGTTTGGGAGTCTCAAAGAACTGCAGATGCGGCTGAGGTGAGGATGGAAGAGTGGTCGATGTCACCGGTAGATGTTGACTGGTAAGGGTAAATGGAAAGTAATATGGAAAAGCTTGCCACAACAGACTTGTGCTGGAATAGGGAAGGACGAGGTGATGTGGGATATAACGAGGTCAGTCAGAGGTGGTGAAGCAGTAGATGGAGGTCCCTCGGCCGGTAATAAGGCATCTCGACCGTGGAGAGGGCCCCATCTGGTGTACATCGTCCACATCCATTGTGGACCACATCCCGGAGGGCTACTTGGAGGTACAACATGGGTCACTTATCAAGCAGGGGTTCATCTGTGAGTGTAGCCGGGAGGCGAAAAGGCTAAGAGATCAAAGGTGTGTGGGTGGGTTCCAAGGTTTGCGGGACACCTGAGTTGATGGGGGGCTGGCCAGGAGCCCCGGTTGTCTTCTCGCACTTGCGACTGGACAGTGAAGGATGGGAAAGCGACGAGGGCTACCTCACCGGGGGATGTGCTTGCATACGGGTCGTTTCCATGTCCTGGTGAAAAGGCACAAAAGATGATCACGTCCCACCAGCAGGTGACAGTAGGGAAACAACTGGTGCTGATTATCAGCCAGCATGTCTTTGCCTCAACAAGGCTGAGGAAGATTTGGCTGGTTTCTCCCTTGAAGAGCCATCACGGGCAGGAGAACGAAGCGGGCAGCACGAGTGCAGCGGGCTTCATGACAGGTAAATCAGGGAGATGCCGGAGGATGGGCGTTGCTGCAAGAGAAGTGGAGAGAGCGCAAGGGCAGGTTCACAAGCCACTGATCAGGAGGCGCCCACGGCCACCCTTGCAGTGTGGCCGCAACCCTGGGAGTGACGAGCGTTGAAGGGCGACAAGGATGTGCTGCGCGACCACCTGCGAACAGGGGCACGCCGTCGGTACGCAGGTACTCCGGAGTGGGGCTGTCTTTTTAGGTTAGGGGACATTGAACGCGGTGGTGCCTCCGTAGGTGCAGGGGTCGACGGCCAGGGCACTGCTCCAATCGACGAGCGCCTGCGGCCACCTCCTCTTGCATCTCGACTCGCACCAATGGAATAGGCCGAGGTCCCTGTTGATGCGCAGCTAGAGGGGAAGAAGGTGCGATGCATCCCTGCGGCAAAGGCACAGAGGCCAACACCGACATTGGCGCGGGAGGATGAGGTTGTCAGGCACTGATTGGGGCATTGCCGGGAGCGCCCAGGCCCCCAAAAAGAGACTCGTGAGGTTCGGACGAAATACAGACTGCAGAGTGGGGTGAAAAGCTAATCGAGTTAGATTAGCTGATGGACGGTCCATAAGGATAATTCGCTGTGGTTCTGCCTCACGGTCCGGGGTCCGACCTCAGACCGTAGAAAACGGCATGCTCTGCTCCTTGAACATTGGGCGCCATGAGATGAGGTGATAACATGAGACTTGCGCGCTTCTCCCTGGGGCAAATTACAATGCGAATGTGCCCCAGAGGAAGGTAGAAAGGGGCGCAAGTTCAACCTTGAACTTGGTAGCCTACCAGAGGCAGCCCGGGATAGAGACCGTTTGCAGTCGCCTACTGCAAGGCCAGGCCAGGGATCTTTAGCCACGATAAACCTGCCAATGTCCAGGAACCGCGCGAGTCGGCTGGCTAAGGGTTCGCACTCCCAATAAAACCGACTGTGCAGCTCCTTGGACCTCTACTCCCTAATTTCGCCCAGTAGCGCTGCTAACATGGAGTTATGTCGCCATGTTCGTTGGGTCATGGTGTTTGGCAAGGCTATTGACTACCAGTCAGTCTCCAGCTTCATGCTAGATTGGCTGTGATGGCTGGCAGCCTTTGTCATAGGCGGTAGTATTTGGTGCCGATTTGTCGTCATCGTCTCTGTCAGGACTTAGTCGGACTGTCGCCGCCACCAACAGGCGTTGTGTGGGAGACAGTACACCGTGCACAAATCCCGTCGCTTATCGCCATTAATCATAATGTTCATGAGTTGTGGATCTCGATTCCGTGAGTCGACATCATCCGGATAAGAGTACCGACCACCTGTCAATCTTTTCTTCGGGGGGTCCAGAGGGTGGGTGTCCTCATCTGCCCATGATATCGAGGCGCACGCTGTTGGGGTTTTGAACGTGCTGCCACCATCAACGCCTCATACATCGGTGAGCTCTCGATGTGAGACAACGAGCCACGAGGCAAGGCGGACTCCCACATTGTGATTGTCATTGTGCATACCTGATAGATCGTCTGCTCTGTTGATGTCAACCACCCAACAGAGCTGTACGCAGGTGTCTGTTGTTTGGTGCGCCAAATTTCAGTGTGTCAGGTCCAGGCCTTCAAAGTACGCCGCTGAGGTATGCAATACAGTTCTGTTCATACATCACCTCTTGTGACCTGGCTGGGCTTGGTCGCATTGGTGTCAAGTGTCACCGAGATGGTCATCCGATATCAAGCCCAGAGATGACAGGCAGCAAGCTTTTGGAGTACTGATCGGAAAGCACTGCGACGGGCTGCAGGCGACCAACCTTGTTCGTTGCATGCAAATTTGTGAGTCCCGCTTCACAGGTTCCGAAACTCAATACCCGGCGCACAGGATATCATCAACTCGAATTACAGAGTTCGTGATCAGACGACTAACGGTGGATTGTCAACGTCATTTCTAAAGGGCCTACGGCCTGTTTTGGCGTCGGTGAAGGGTAATGACCCCCTCCTCATCCTCCTGTGGAAAGAGACTAGTCGAGATGTGCGGGAAGACGCCTGCCAAGAACGTTCGATGGCTTCCAGAAGAAGGCTTCAGTCTCAATCGCGGCCGTTGCATCCGCGCCGGCTTGATCAGTGCCGCTGGCGTTGGCATCGAGTCAAGCTAACACGGTACTACTCTGCGTGTGAGAGCGAAGGGTGGCCCCCCTCCCCTGCCCTCCTCCGATGCGACTAGGCCCGAAGTGGCCGCCAGCCCGATGGTGCCTCTGTTGAAGCAAACTGGCTGGCGGCTGGGCAGGTTTGGTCAACTGTTGTCTGCTACAGGGCAACGCCCTGTACCGTCGGGAGCATTGTGCGTGGTGAACATCTCGTGTTATGCCAGTTGTGAAAGGTAAAAGCGGGGGAATGATTCGCGATTCGATCAGTAATGGGTAAAGCGCGCCGGAAGCTAGCGAAAATGCTAAGTGCCGATCATGGTCCTCACGAGACCCTGCCCAGTTAACCTTGTAGTCTACTCTATTTCAACGCCGGGCTCCGTGTGGCTGATGGATCGCGAGTCGAATCGCGGGCCCCCTGGCACCTACAGCAGAGCCGTCCCGCCGAGGCTCCACCTCAGCCCACAGCCTGGCCTGCAATGATACAACAGCCGGGCGTGAGGCTTGACCACCGACTTGACAAGGCAAGCACGTCAGGCGCCGGGGTTCTTGGGTCTCGAGGGTCGGCAGGCCACTGTCGCTGAATTACAAACGTATTAAAATACGACTGTGGGGACAGCAGGACCTGGGGTTTGGCCGTCAGCCTCGGCTGTGAGGCGAGCAGGGGGGCGAGGCCCGACCGATTTCTCCACAGAGGGGAGAGGGATAATTTAGCCTCGCAGCGTTGCCGTTGTTCCTCAGAGGCTGCGGGATGATCCATCGTGGCCCCATTGGTCCCGCTATCTTGAATCCAGAGATAGCAGATGCTTGCAGAATGGGTTCCTGAAAGTCTGTCAGATGTGATGCTCTGCTGCGTATTCTTGGCAGGCCGAGCTAATAAGCCCGTCCATTGTCCGAACCATGTTTCCAGCCTCGGGGGCCAAGGGCACAGGCCAATCGTTGACAAGGACCAGACAGTCCGCCGACAGCAGGATTGGACAGAGCAGGTTGTCGACGAGTGCAGTGCACCTAGGTAGGCTGGCAGTGGATGGACTGGGCTCTAGGCACTGCCCACCATGGACGTCCTGGGACATATTGAGCGTATGGTGGTGTGCTCTTGGTGGTCAGGCAGGGGGGGCCGGGGACGAGACGGAGTGAGGAGACGAGGCGAGAGGAAGAGAGACGAGAGGAGCTGACAAGAAGTGATGACATGTAGTCGGGATGGGGTGGCAGATTGTGGGATGGGAGGAAGGGTGCAGAATGCAGGTAGGTCGCACCTGGGTGGGGTGCCTTCCTGTTGATCCACACACAGAGCCAGGAGCGCACAGCTGCATCTGCCAGCAGCAGGCAGACGAAGGGAGGAGCGAGCCGCTCGCAGGAGGCACGGACGGCGGGGCTTCCAACGCGCAGAGGAGGAGGCATGTACACACCGTACTCTGCTATGTACTGCGGTCGGGATGAGACCTACCCGCTCACACAACAGCCATCAGCTCTGTATGTACCGCTTTACCGTGTTATGCAGCTAGGTACGGTCTCGGGGATCCCTCTCCATGCCCGTGCCTCGCCCTGGTCAAGCCACAGCAAACAGCAATTCTGATACCAAGTAGCCTACCTGGACTAACATTTCCTAGCAAGGTCTCTCCGTGCTCTGATCACCACCTGGCAGCCCCTGTCTCGTCTCCTCTCTTCAGCCTGGTGATGACGGATCCAACTGTCAGGTTAAGGTTGACATTCCACACGAGATGAATCGAACCTTAAATCTTCAGTACCTCTCCCAGTGCTACCTTTCTCCATTCTCACATGCTTGGCCGGCCCAGCCCTCGTACCTGTTCAGCTGTTGTCGTCCAGACTCTTCTCGGCCTCGAGCACAATCTCTGGTTCCCCGTTCCCACTGCACTACGCCAGGCTGCTCCATTTGTCACACCAGGTTTTACACGATGCCATCTCGGCCACCGAATTCGCCATTTATCTCTGCGATTCACTCATTGCCCGTACCTAATCCCATTACGAGATACCTACCACCATACCGGCTGCTCCAGCCCGTCGTTCCTGCGCCGTCACGACTCTCGACCGTCCTTCGCAACCAACAGTCCCTGCCCGGGGGCCTGCTCTTTTCTCCCACCCCGCTTGAGAGACCCACAGCCTTCTCAGCGTCTTGCCTTGCCCACCGCTTTCCTCACCTTGAGCCATGGCGCATGCTGCCGCAATAGACGCACGCATGACCGGCGTCCTGGCATCGAATGAGTTTGCCCATCATCCAACCTGACCGCAAGTCAGCTGTCTAAACTGAGACCTATGCCCGTGCCACTGGCCTGGGCATTGATGGCTCACTCCATAATTGTTGGTCGGGGACAGATAACTCCATACCTGCCGCATCAATACTGTGAGACCATGTTCAATCTCAGCATCACAGTGCCGGCCAGCCGGCCGGGTTGGGAAGCGGTAGCACACATCCTCTCTTGGTTCCATTTCCCTCCGTGTTCCTCGCTCAATCAGGACAACCAGACCCTTTCGGGGCCCCACGGCCGGAAATGCTTCGCCTCGCGCGCTAGAAGCAACGAAGACTGCGTAGAAGGCTTGCTTCACACCCTCTTTGGCGGAAACAGCCCTCAGTACCGCGCCATCCCGTTCTAGTGGCTGCGGGTCATGTTGCACACCACCAATCGAGTTCAGCTGCCCTGTATTTGATCTTGTCTCCCAGGCAGACTGGCCCTGACGGACTCCGACCGTGTCTCTTTACGGCATGCTAATGACTTGGTGAAGAGCGTCGTCCGTCATTGTCAAGGGATCATCAATCTGGTCGGAGACTTCCCAAACGAGGCTGGGAGAAGCCAAAAATATGATCCCAGAGCTGCGGCTATTTCTAAGCTTGGATTGGACAACCTTGCTCCATGTTCCCGCCTCTATCTTGCTGGCCCCTTTCCGACTCGGGCCGCCACCTTCTTTCGGCCGGAAGAAATGTACATGTACTTTACCTGGCTAACAATGCCGGCACAGCTGTCAGAGCAACACTACCTGGCTGGCCCAGCGTGGGGCGCCGCAACACGAGATCTCCGCCGTTGCTGCTGTGGTACTTCTGCCGGATTCGCGCCATCTCACACCGCGTCTGCACGAAATACAGACCAATCCTGTGTGACCAAGATACGACAGGATTATTGTCTTGTTCAGGATTGTTCCAGACGATCTTCCGTCTCCAGGAGGCAGCGCCTCCAAAATACCACTTGATTGTCGCCGTCGCCAAGACACAACGCTGCAGCGCTAGTTGCAGCCATGATTCGCCAATAGATATCAAGGGGTTCGGCGATGGAACGTTGCAATCTGCAAGCTATGCTAAAGTTAGTCAAGCTTTATGAGCGGCATTCCACCAATCGGTTGCGCGGATTTGACTTCACTGCTCGCCGAACTCTGTTGCCCCCTTCTGTGATCAGCATCAGGCGCACGTCCAAAGATTACACCACATTCCAGCAGGTCATGCTCAGCCATACATGCCATTGTCATAAATTGCGATTACAGGACCGTCATGCACTTCTGGCGAACGACAGTGCTGCTTCTATCATTCTTCTGACCACGCGAGCCCGCGCCACTCACTAGATTGAAGTGCTATCCTCTTTGACAAGCGCGACGGACTGCGCGACTGTGCGCGTGCGGCCAGTCATTCGCCTACGCCGCTTCAACGAGGCTGCAGGCGAGGCTTGGGTCTCGCACCCTGTTGCACGTCATCAGGTGGCTGGTGAAAGATATCCACCGTCAACCATGAGAATCTGAAGAATCACCAACAACCGCCCGTCGCACCTCTCGATTCCAGCGATCTGGCGCCCCCACGGCAGCTTGTAACAGCGGGCGCGTTGCCAAAGTTGGCAGGTGGGATATTGGGTGGATCTGAGGCTCGGGAAACGGGGATCTTGTGGAGGCCCGACGAGCAAGGCTCGATCTTTTCGTGTCAAGCGACACTGCCTCGCGCAGGAACTCACTTCTTGAGGATATTGAACGCAGCTAGGCAAGCACTGCTGCATGGTGCCGATTCTTGGCTCGCATTTTCTCTAGCAAACTGGGCAACCGGCGGCGCGCCCAGAAGGATGCGCGAGAGCATGTCATCCCGCGCACACAATGCTTCGTTCCGTCATTTTAACCCCCCTTTCAAGGTCGCCGCAAGCTTTCAAGGGGCTAGCTTCGGCACTTTTCTCTTGAGCAGAATTGGCAAGGCGATTGGGTTTCACACATCTGGTCTTGCTAGGAGGCGGCACAAACCCGTTGGAGGGTCGGCTGGCGGTTAGGGCAGCCACCTGTCTTACCACTCCCAGAACCGAGAGAGAGGCAACACCATTCTGTGTTACCCCAGCTGGCTTCCAAGTTGGGATGTAATGTGCTGTAAGAGGCTGAGTGGCCGCTCCAGTGTGTGAGCACGATGGGCCAGCCCTTCCTTTTTCAGAGGTGTCTTGTGAGCTCTCGGGGGCGCATGCGAGACATCGTGTGACGCACATGGTGGGCACCCTAATACTCAATGCACCCTGGTGCTCTGGTGCTCAGCTCTTTCAACGACCGCAGCCTGTTGAATCATCGGAAGCGACGGTTCTGAAATTTCCTCGAGTCTGCTCCTTGAGCAAGAGGCAATCGGAAGCAGGAAGCCAAAGGCCTACAGTCTGTTTCGAATCTGGCTGTAGGTGGCCTGCATCGCTAAACCGCGTTCTTTCGGGCTTCTGGGACATCTTGCAGTATCTCTATTGTGAGTTGACCTGCCCGGAGATTTCCTGCGGGATATCTTTTTGGACGGCTCAGATTAGGCAAGGGCGAAAATTACATCATTGCATTGCAATTCAGCAAAAGATGGTTGTCAACGGGAGACTAGGCTATGGCGCACACGGCGTGCCTGCATCGATATCAGCATCGGCCACGCAGGTTATTGATGTTGCACGTATCTCGCCCCCCTCTGCAGAATCATGCAGGATCTGATCAAGAAGTGGCCTTGCGTGCTGGAAATCGAGCTCGTCAAGGGATGCCAGCTCATCAAATCTTCAGCAACATAACGTGCATTGGTGCAAGTACCACCATGTACGACCAGCTCTCGAGCCACCTGTTTCGGCTGTAGATCTTTGTCTAGACCCGGGTACAGCATCGGGGTAGTTCTCGCTATGCATTTACTCCGGGAGCGACGATGTGTCCATAGGTGATGGTGTTGGACGGTTACCTCCAGGGCGCGATGATGATGTGTCCCAAGGCCTGTGTGACCTCACGTCTGGAGCACCCCAGCTGTTTACTTACACCCAGTGGCCACCATTAGGCTACCGCAATCCTGACAAGTGTCTATGACTTCAGATCCCACACCGAGCTCACAAATCGGACTAGCCCGTTGCGAGGCGTCTGAGGGAGAAGAAGCGCCTACGAAAGAGAAGGGGTGTGTGGCCGTGCAGTCTGTGCCGCAAGCTTGCGTGGAGTATTCCTTCTAGGCAACCGCCTGCCATGCTTCAGAAAGGCACCCGTCTTGGAATTTTGCCCACGCAGCTAAGGGCTGAAACAAAGGTATGCACAAGGCACAGTGCTGCTTTCTAAATGCCGGCCTAGGCCTGACGATGGTTCCCCTCTCAAGCACGGAGGCCAGTGCTCAGAGCCGCGGACAAATCTTGCAGCTGTGGGCGGCAGGGACGTCCACGTCTGTGGAACTCAAATGCTCGACATGCTCGCCTCGAAGGCAGGCATGATCGGCGGCATAGCATCTCGGTATCGCCTCGATCACCCTCAGTGCCAGGACGATCTCTTCTCGCACCAGATATCAAACTACGCTGGATATTCAGGCGGCTGGCATCTGGACCCTGAGGTATCGGCCGTCTGGCCGGACGTTGCAGATACCAGCTGCAGCGCGTCGACGACCTTCCTCCTCCAGTCACATTTCTCAACTCATCAGCTTGCCTAGCTTGGGAGATGTGCAGTGCTAGGAGGCCTGGCTTGTGTGGGCATCGCCTCGCTGGCAAGAGCAGGCATGCCCGGTCCCTGGCTCGCATGCCGGCGCTTTAGCACGATCAGTCACTGACATATTCCTCACTGTGCGTCGACGTGGAGATACAAGCTTTTGTCCGAGAGCGTACAGGATATCAGGCCAGCCCGCATGCATGCAGTGCGTATTGGTGAGAGTCATCAAGCCCCTCAGGGGTCCAGCCCCCGCGCGCTGATGAGCTGGTCGATCCGGTGAAGATTACCCGGTCGGTCCCTATCCGACTCGCACATCAATCTCGACCTGCCTCATCCGCAAAGGTACAGATCTGGGGAGGAGGCCGTGGGGTGGCAGCCGCCTCGCACTCGCTATGCGATGGCAAGATGCACTTGTGCATAGGGAGAAGCAGGCATGCGGCCGTGGGGTTTGACGGTATAACCCCCTTAGTGGGTGGGTTGTAGCCGTGAAGATGATGGCGAGGACGAAAAACATGAGCCCGAAGGCTACTGTGACCTTCTAAAGGTTCCCTTGGGAGCTTGTTGACGGCGTCAACATCCCTGTGCAGTTCCCTCTAATGCGGGAGAGAAAGGAGAAGGTATCCAGGAGAGTGGGTTGCGTAGCGGCAAAATGCGCATACGTGCCTTGAGTGTGCGTGTGTGAGGAAGTGTGTGGAAGTAAACGGTGGACAGAGTCCTTATCCCGACAAAGAACGGAAATTACAGTCCTTCGAGAATAGGATGTGGGTTGCTTCGAGGTGCATCGTGAAGCTGTGTGTCGCCAGGGTTACAATTCAGTCGGGCTCGATTTGTTATGTTCGAGACGTGGCCAGCAGCCAAGAGCCAAGGCTTGAGCACAGCGGAAAAGACTGAGGGATATCGCTATGTGCGTAGTACATCTCGCCTTCCCCACTATGTTACGTTCTGGGCAGTGGTATTAGTGGTGGTTTCAGTGGTGGTGGGTTGGACCGTATCTCAAATCAACTGTTGTGTCCCCATCGCGTAAGGAGCCACAGAGATCGCCAGCCTCGCTTCCTTTTCTTTTTCTGCGTTTTCCAAAATAGCCTCAGTGGCATGTGTCAACCAAGCCTCGGCAACCAGCAGTCTCTCATCAAAGACATGTTGTGCTCCCAGGAGCGGGCCCCCCTTACTCCTGCGCCCATAGCCACTTTCAACGACAACAAAGTCTCAGTTGTCTTCTTCCCTTTTCAGCACGTCACGACCAACCCCCATGCCCTCTCAAAGCCCACCCACACTATTCCCACACACATGCCAGGGGACCCAGTCCCGTCCCCGGACCGAAGAGCCCCTTCAATACCCCATATTTTTCCCGAGCTGCTTCTTTACTTAGACACTCGCCCGAGCTCTACCAATATTTCACACCCTCTTCCCCAATATCCACTTTTTTCTACTCCCCTCCCTCACGGACACGGGAGAACAGCACCGGGAACCAAGAAAGCACGCAACCTTCAATTCCACGGCAAGGGGAAAGAGAGCTGGTGTGGGGGGTGTCATCGCATTTCGCGTTGCAGATCAGTGCATATGTTAGGGCCCCCTTCCTCCCTTCTCTCTCTCTTCTCTTCGCTTCTTTTGCATGAGAGGGTAGTGTCATGCAGGAAGAAGGTAGTGTAATAACAAAATGTGATGTATAGACTGTACGGAGTACCAATCGACTGAACTTAGACTCCTTGGCCCCAGGCACGTCGCGCCCGGTGGGTCGGCCTATCACATGTCAGCCCCGACCACCCTTGTCATGCTTGTAATTGTTGTTCTTTGTTAATTTTCCCCTTTGGTATGTTGGCTCCGATGTGGGTGGGTATCTCCGTGCCCTGTCCGCCTGCTGCGGCGCATATGCGCGTTTAGGTGTGGGTGGTGTGTAGCCGGGGCGCATATGTGTGAGTGTGAGTTGTGTTGTATGTGTGTATGTATGTATTTATGTACGAGAGTGGATACCTCTGGGTGCCTACAGCTCAGGCCCGTGATGGGTGGTGTTATGTCCTGTCTTGTATCCTGCGGGCCCGGGGGCCTCGCTGGGCGTCCCAGGGTGCGCAGGCAGGCGGCAATGGCAGGAGGGGCAGGGCCGAGTCGGCAACCGTGTGTTTTATGCATAATTGTTGGTGTGAGTCGCAAATCAGGGCTTTGGACCTCGAGCCGTGCGTGCCTTTGCTTTGGTGACACCTCTCGAGAGATCGGCGCATGCAGGGCTTTATTTTGGCGGACGTTAGTGACACAGCCAAGGTGGGCGGAACTCAGTGGGGGAGGGTTGGTTTTAGCTGCAGGTGTCAGTTGGCATTGCGGCGATGGTGTGTGTGTCGAGGATTTGTTCTAGACGGGCTAAGGATCGAGCCCGCTCGTTGTGCTCATCCATCTGGATGTGAATCGGTTATGCACGATGTCAAGTATAATAAGGCACTCTTCATAAATTTTGCACTTTGTACGCTGATCATGAAGACATACTGTCTCACTCGCCTTGGTGATTTGATTTATAGTAGACAAATTTGGTATCATTCTCTTTTCCTCTCTCTCCCTGTCCCTGCCCATCTATACACACAGGCAGATTAATTACCCAACAACAGGTGACAACGGGGAGACAACTGTCCACCCGGGTGCCACCTCAAGACTAGACTATAATGAGTGCATACAGGGTCGTAACGTGTCCCACGTTCACCCATTACTTTTGAGAGGCTCGGGGCAAGTGCCCACCCACGATTCGTCAAAGCTTCGTTTCGACCGGTCTCGTCCCAGGGACGACAGGCCTGGCAAATTTGCACAAGACAACATCAGCTCGTGTTACTCTGTCGCCTCCCATCGTGGGGGAGCAAGCGACCGAGGACGTGCGTCATCCAGCCTCTTGATCCCAGACAACCCCCACGCGCGAGCACACAGAACAGAGGTCCCACCGTGATGCGGCTTACTCCTTGTTGTTGAGCTGCTCGAGGATCGGCTTCTCCAGGGTTTCGGGCTTGGTTGTGCTGGCCCAGCGGCCCTTGACCTTGCCATCGCGGCCGATGAGGAACTTCTCAAAGTTCCACTTGATCCTCTTGAGGCCCATGAGGCCGGGTTGCTCGTTCTTGAGCCACTCGTAGAGAGGGTCGGCCTTGTCGCCGTTGACGTCGATCTTGCCAAGGACCGGGAAGCTCACGCCGTAGTTGACCTGGCAGAAACTCTGGATCTCCTCGTTTGAGCCGGGGTCCTGGCCACCGAATTGGTTGCAGGGGAAGCCAAGAACGACGAAGTCGTCAGGGTGCTTCTCCTTGATGCCCTTGTAAAGCTTCTCGAGGCCCTCGAACTGGGGGGTGAAGCCACACTTGGAGGCTGTGTTGACGACCAGAACGACCTTGCCCTTGTACTCTTCAAGGGGCTTGGGCTCGCCGCGCTCTGCAGGTGGGGGTCACAGATTGTTAGCCAGGCTCTTTTGCCACTGACACGATAGTTCTTGCCGCGGTGGTAGTGATGATGGGGGAACGCTGCGTGTGTGGTGCACTCGAGGACAGAAAGGGCAGCTGAATGTGCTGGGCAGCGCGCGAAGTTCAAATAGGGAAGGAAGACGGCAGTTGTGCATGCAGACACCATGGGCGCAGTCAGAGATGCGTTGCGCTTATGCGAGGACGATGGCCACATATGGGTAGCAAGAGGGTGGAAGCTTACTGTCAACGGGCTTGAAGTCATAGAAGGACGTTGCTGATGCCATGGTTGCGAATAGCGATTGTGCGATGCAGAGGGTAGATGGTGCCGGACGCAAGGGGGATCTTGGTCGCAGTGGGAAGGTGGTGGTTGATGGAACTGCAGTAGGTTCTTGACGTTGACGTTGATGGTGATTGTGATGATGAAGTTGTCGGAGACGACGGCAATGCGCAACCGGCCCAGTGGGGTGATGGAAGACGCAATCGGTATTTGTAAGGCCAGGGCCAAGTCCTAGTCTTGGCCCAGGGACGCGCCTCAGGCCGAGCCTGGCTGCAACAGGGCAGGGGTTGTACGACGGTGGCATTGGGTGATGGAAGGCTCGGGAGGGTTTGGGAGGCGGGAGATGGGAGATGGGGGGCCAAAGTCGAGATGGGATGACGATGGACTCGAGTTTCAGTTCCACCTCGCACGGCACAGTGCAGCAGCGTGCCCACTTGACCCTGCTCGTTGGGGGCTGTTGTTGCCCGTCTCGATCCCTCTGCAGTTGCTACTGGGTGCTGTGCCTCTTGTTGGTGACTCCCTCTGGAATCCTCCTCTTCCGCCGCTGACAGGAATGAGACAGCTTCTGCTTCTACTAGCTGCGATGCTTGTGCTCAAGGCCTGCTTCGGAACGGGGCGCGGCTCATCATCAACCTCGGCACGCCCATCTCATTAGCCCCAACGGGGCAAGCTTCTGCAGGGCCTGATTCAGGTCTTGTTCCTGTCCAGAGATATTTTCTGAGCTGAGCTACGGAAATAGCAATTCAACCGACCCCGAAAAAAAGATGCAACAATCTATCCGCGGTGGAGATCACCTACCGTGTGCAGGCAAGCTTCATCTCTCGCTGTTTGGTCGAACCCGGGACTTGCACGTTGCAGATTCGTTTCACTGTCATGCAGTGTCCAGCTCGCACATACCAGAAGTAAAGAGGCTGAGAGGGGCTCCAGCTGGCGGCGGAGGAGCACAGGAACGGTTGGGGTAGGTCCGGGCCTTGTCAGATGGGATCTGAGGGGTCCATGTGCGTGCAGATCGTGTCAAGCTCGAGCTACCCCGCCACCGAAGCGCGATAAGGAACGGTGGGATGCGATAAGGGAGCCAAGCCCCCTGCAGCCATCCACCGGGTGTTCACCCAGGGAATCCAAGGAACGGATGTAGCCTCATCCATGATGTTTGCATTGCTCTCATGAAAAGGACAATAGCACAGCCCAACAAAGGTCCTGACAGCTGACAACGACCACTGCTCTTGTCTATAGTCCTTGCTCAGTTCTATGGAGCTCCATCACCCTACAAACCACCCTTACTAAACCTATCCTGGCAATCGATGGTGGTCCAGACAAGACTGTCACAATACCTACAGCACTTGAGTCTGTGCTTCCGAATTGCAACTACTCGAGCCAGACCCAGGCTCAGAGCGTACAGACTATATTCCCTGTCTTCAAATCGGAACTCTTTGGTCCAGGGCTGGTAAGACCTAAATAGCATTCAAGTTCAAGGTCAAGATCAGGGCCAGGCCTCAGCCCAGAGCACAATGGAAGTACAACAGAAAAGGAACATAGTCATCATAGGTATGTGTTACCTCTCATTCAGTCTCTTCATACCTGAACACAAATGGACCGTCCCAATATAAGCTCCCCTTAGCCAGCCACCGCTAGTTGGGTTCAACGGTTGCAAGCTCCCTGTCCGTCTACCATGTACCTCCCCAAGATCCTTGCTATCAGTGTTCCATCCAGATCCCAACAAATGTCCCTGCACGTAGATACCATCTGACCATCATGAGATGCTATCATTCCCTGAACTTCGCCTCACTGATTCCCCCATGCTGATGCGGAGCACTACTAGGTGGCGGCGTCATCGGCTCTACTACCGCCTACTTCTTGACGCGCCATCCCAAGTTCAACCCTTCTCTGCACAGCATCACTCTCTTGGAGGCAACTTCTATCGCATCGGGTGCGTCTGGCAAGGCCGGCGGCCTACTAGCACTGTGGGCCTATCCAGAATGCCTGGTCCCCCTATCCTACCGGCTGCATCGTGAGCTGGCCGAACAACACGGCGGAGCTGGGAAATGGGGGTACCGTCGCCTGGGATGCGGAAGCATCGGTGCCGTTGTGCCCTCCGCGGGTACCAAGTCACGGAAGGCAGCCAAGGAGGCGGCCCGGACAAAATTGCCTGCAACACAACCTGGAATGAGTGCCCTAGAGGCGAACGGCCATGCCAACGGGGCGGCAGTAGGGCCTGAGCCACCAGCAGCAGAAGCTCCGGACGGGAAGCTGGAGGATGGCGAGGCCAAGGACGGCAAGGAGTGGGAGAAGCTCACCAAACAGGGTGAGGCGGCCGCATCCCTCCTATCAGACTCAACACTCCCTGCCGACCTAGACTGGATAGACCCCACGTTAGTACAGTTCTACGAGGAAATGGGCCGCCCGGGGTTCACAGAAACGGCACAAGTACATCCTTTCCACTTTACAACAGCCATCGCCGAGCTTGCCCGGGCCGCAGGCGTCGAAATCCGGACGCAGGCGAAGGTGACGAGGATAAGCAACCCGGTAGGCCAGGCGGACGGCGCCAAGACGGTCGAGTACGAGGACCGGGAGCACGGGGGCGCCGCGAGGGTGATCGGCGGGGTGACGGACGTGATTGTGACCGCCGGGCCCTGGACGGGGACACTCCTGCCAAGAAGCAAGGTGGAAGGCCTCCGCGCACACAGCGTGGTCTACGAGGCCGACGTCAGCCCGTACGCCGTGTTCACAGACATCCAGCTGCCCTCCGACTACGTCCCCGAGCACCGGGCGAGGCTCGGCCAGAAGCGCAAGCACAGGGGCAACGTCGACCCGGAGATCTACGCGCGGCCCTTTGGGGAGGTGTACGCGTGCGGTGAGTCTACATTTCTGGCCAAGCCCCCAAAACCATCAAACCGTCAAAGGCTGACATGGGGGAAACCGTTCACGCCGACCAGGCGAGCCAGACAAGAACGTGCCCCTCCCCGAGACGGCGGACCAGGTGCAGTGCGACAACGCGCAGTGCGACGACCTGGCGGCGTACATCGCGACCGTGTCGCCGCAGCTGGCCGCCGCCCCGATCAAGGCCCGGCAGGCGTGCTACCTCCCGCGCCACATGCGCTTCGGCGACGAGCGCGGGCCGCTCATCGGACAGACTTCGAGCCCCGGCGTCTGGATCGCCGCCGGGCATACGTGCTGGGGCATCCAGAACGGCCCCGCGACGGGGTTCCTCGTCGCAGAGATGCTGCTCGACGGGGCGGCCAGTAGCGCGGACATTGAGGTGCTCGATCCGAAGAAATTTAAGGTCTAACGTCTTCTCCTCCCTTCTTTCTGCCCTGGACTTCGGTAGAGCGGTGAAACTTCCACGGCATTGGCGTTTCACTGCTTTTCTGTGGAACTCTTGTCGATAGACTTGGTGGCACGATCGGCTCAAGGCGGATCTGACCGTCTCTGCGTCTGCTTGGAAACCCACCTACCGTGTGCAGGCGGGCAGCACTGGCGTCCGTCGGTGAGGAATTGGCCCGGGAGGCGCCAACGTTCAGATGCGGAACGCCACCGTGCGTCTTGACCGCCGCCCACTATGCCGCGGCAAAGGGCGAACTATGGGAGGACGTCAGCCTGCGTGGGGGGCAGTGAGGCCCAGCCGACCACGGGGGTGGCGGGACGAGGCGGGCGCGGTGGAACTGTGGCGTCCCCGATTCAACGTCCTTTGTCGCATGCAAAAAGCTGTCTGGCGTTGTGGCTGGACAGGCACCGTACAGCGGACGGACGACATCGCATGGCATGTTCATCGTTTCGATATTGGGGGTCTGACTCCCTCGACATGTTGGGAAGATTCTCCGGCCATATATCAGATAGGGCGAGATGTGAGCTTTATTAATACATGTACATATTTCGTCTCACATTGTTTATGCATCGATCTACGAGCGTCTTTCTAGTGTCATGATGGTAAGGCGTGAATAGTTTTGATAAGAAAGCGTCTATATACATAATTCCCATCAACCTCCAGTACCAACAAGAGCTCAAGGAAATATGCAAAGTCATGCAGATAGATGCTGAACGCCGCCCTGAAAAGAATCGCTTAAATCCAGCTCGAGCTGTATACTTTGCAGCTGTAGCCGGGTCGTAGTCGTCCTACCATGCTGGTCGATGTTGCCAGCTTCTTCATAGCCTTTTTGAGTTCGGACTAAGCCTAACGTCGATCCTCGTGGCTTAGACACACCGCAGCAACAGTGCCATGAGGGCCGACTGAGGTAGCCACTACCGCGACCACCTACAACGACTTCTCGATCTCCAGAGCCTCCTTGATGCCTTCCTCGATGGCAGACACCTTGACCTGGTCCAGCCTCCTCAGCGGCCTGCGGCCGTACCCGCCGTAGCCGAAGTAGCTCTGGATGGCCTGCTTGGTGCCGGGGACGGCCGCCTTGGTCAGGACCCAGTCGCACTTAGAGAGCACCTTCTGCAGCTGCTCGGCCTCGTCCCTCTTGCCCTCTGCGTACAGGTTCCATACGCGCGCACACAGCTTGGGCATGACGTTGGCGCCGCCGGCAATGATGCCGCTACCGCCCGAGATGAGGGTCTGCGCCGTGAAGTCGCACACGCCGCCGAAGGCCATGTAGCCGCTGCCCTGGGACCAAGGGGTCTTGGCCTTGGTCGCGAGGGCGACGCGTGTCAGCTTGCCGGTGTTGCCGCAGGTGAACTTGGTGCCGATGATGTTGGGGTGCTGGGCGAGCTTGATGAGCAGGTCCGAGTCCATGTCGATGCCGGCGACCGCGCCCGGGTAGTTGTAGAGGATTATAGGCAGCGGGGACTCGTCGGCCACGGCGATGAAGTACTGGTACACGGCGTCCTCGTCCATCTGGTTTTTGAAGTACGAGGGGGGCAGGATGAGCACGGAGTCGCCGCCGGCCTTCTGGGACAGCTTGCACAGCTCGATGGTTCCTTTCACGCTGCCTTCCGTGGCTCCGACGATGACAGGGGTGTCCTTGAAGCCAGCCTCGTCCAGAGCCTCTCGTGTTGCTGTTGTCACAGCGAGCTTCTCCTCACGGGTGCAGTGGGCTGCCTCTCCGTTAGAGCCCATTACTACAAGGCCAACTAGACCATCGCGAACAAGGCGCTGAGCGTGCTTCTTGATGACAGGGATATCGAGCTCCTCGGTCTCTGGGTTGAAGAAGGTCATGGTTGGGGCGTAGATGCCGCAGGGCAGGTCCCTTCGAGACGTTGCGTGACCGTTTGTAGTCATGACGGGCAAAAGAAGTCAGGATGTTGAAGACGACAGAGTAACAGAGCCAAGGCAAGGAAGGATATGTTAGAAATCAGGCAAGTGGTGACACGAAGGAATAGGAAAAGGAATCCAGAGGCTTGTAGCTTATTATATATGTCCTGGGAAACTTTTCCCGGCAGCGCGATAAATCAGTTTACCATGACCTAATGCTTTGGCAGGGCCGGTAGCGGGGGCCAAGTGTACAGCACAGGACGTATTAGATGCAGCAGCGAGGTCAAGTGTATCGGAAGTGGGTGTGTCGTGAAGACATTGGCCCGAGACAGGCAACGGATCGAATCAGGACACCACACTGGTGGCAGCCAGGCCCCTACTAGATCCCGAGCGAGAGGCGAACCTTGTCCACGGGCAGACAGGCCACAGGGATGGGGCAAGTATGCAGAGACAAAAAGGAAGGACTAGGACTAGGCAATTCGAGACCGGACTATTTTGGGGGCAAGATCCACGATGGGGCGTGGGGTGAACTGCAGCGGAGGCCATGTCGAAAGACGGACGGCCATGATCTGATTCAGGATGCTTCAAGCTGGCTGGCTGGCCTCCATGCCGGATACCTGGACGAGGTAATCACTCAGCGTGCTACAGAGCCGGCACTGTCGGCGGTGAGGTCTCATCCGCAGCGCATATGTCAACGGGAATTGATCGCCCTGCCTATGTCAGGGCAAGAAATCCGGTGACCTGGTCCCGCGGGTAAGCAAGTGAAAAGCCGGGTCGCCAGGTCGCACGGCAGGGTGGAAAACGTTTCTGGCTGTCTGCATCATTCCGTGCAGGTGGCTGAGAACCTTGAGCGCATTATTGGAGGACAAATCACCCGAAGGGTGTTGAAGATTTCTGGTGTCGCATTGGCCACTTTTTTCTGCCAAGTGGGATATGGTTTGTTTCAACGGTTGAAGCTTTCGAGCCTCGGCAGAGGCTCTGCTTGTCCTCCAGTGACTTTCTGGGGCCAGCACAAAGAGACAGGGAAGTCTCTGGGGAGACTCCTAGGCTAGACTGTCTGACCGTAAACCGAGCAACAGCCCAAGGCTGGGGATGGGGGCAGAAAGGCGGGGGACGAGAGAGGAATACCCCACGAGACAAAACAAAAAGGAAGGCGGTGGACCGCTGGAAGATGCACGCCAAGTCGCAGCGAGGCCGGCACTGTTGGCTTGCATGCAGGCTGGGTTGGGATGGGCGCTGCGACTGCTACTGCTACTGCTGCCGTTGCGTGTCCAATGCATGCTGGAGGCGAGAGCAGGCTGAAGCGTATGGGTCCGTGGTGAGGTGAGCCTCGGAGACGGCGAGGACACAGACAGGTGCCACGATGGCAACGAGGATTACCAGCTGGCGTGTCGACTGACAGAAGTCATCCCACGTCGTGATAGCCCCCGACGTGGGCTGTCGTCGAGCTTCGAGGTCGCCCCAATCCGTAGGCAGTACCACGGTGGAGGAGCCGGTGATGAGTGGAAGGAAAATTAGCGGGGAGAGTAATTCCACGAATGAAAGATGGGGTCAATCCAATGCGGTCTGGCCAGTCCGTGTTGGATTTTTGACGACGGAGTCTTGGAGAAGCTGGCAAGGCAGCCCTTGTCATAGACTTGAGAACTCAGGCACTTTGGTACGCATGCGTACATGAATTTCGTGCACCCTGAAATAAATTGTGTGGCCCGGCGGATTTAGCCTGTTGTGGTGATTGAGGCTGGTGGCTGACTTGGTTGCACTGGGATGAAATGACGGTATAGTGGAACTGAAGGACAAGACAGACAGAATCGCGGGGTAGAGGTCGGTTGGTCGGTGTCGACGTGGGGGCGGGGTCGTGGTTGACCTCTGTCTGCTCTGTGCTGCGCTGTGTCCGAGACAGTCTGCAACCCCTTCGATGCTTCTCCAGGCCTTGGCCCTTGGCGCCACACCAGCAGCGACGAGATTCTTCCCCATGTCTTCCAGAAGAAGTCCCTGGACAGAGGCGCATCAGTCCAGTACGTAGTACACAAACACCTTGGCTCGCCAGCATGCCTGGTAGTCCAGTCTGGATTGGACCGTTGTGGAGCTGTCCCATGGGTAACGGCCCGGTCTTCGGCAGCTTTTATCCCAGCAGCGACGTGCTCTTTTTTTGTCGTCCAGCATGATCAGTCAGTCCAGCTCCAGCTTCGTGGGCCAAGGTCTCGTGGGCATCGTCCCACGGCAAATCCCAGGGCCACAGTCTCCCCGGGCGGAGAGAAGACCATGCTGGGCTCATGACCAACACGAGGCTTGACTATCTCGCGAGTCTCGCCTGGGCGCTCATCCTGTACCCGGCCGAAAGGCAGGCTACAGTACGCAGCCAGCTTGTTGGGCATGACAGGGTCCAACAACACGATCTACTGCGCATCCAGGTAGACTAAATAGACAGTAAAGTGGCCCGGTCCCCCCTGTCTGGGAAGACCCCGTCTCTTGGTACTGTACGGCTCGAATGATGGGGAAAGGGGAATTCCTCCAATTCGTGGTCTTGCTGCCCCTCCATCCCCTCTCGGTCAATTTCTCCGATGCCAGCCTCTGCGTGCTTCACGGTGTCCATCAGGCCTGCCAAGCTACCTTCCACCATTGGCCAATCGACCAGGCTCACATGTTATTTATTATTTAGACAACTGATGCTGTTCACTTATCAAGTTCCCCTTCGTCTCTCCTGCTCCCTCGCATTATACACTGCTCTTCTTACACGTTGAGTAGCAACCCGGAAAAAAAGAAAAGGCTCACCAAGTATTGGTCTTGGAACCCCTCATATCGCGACAAGAACCCATTGACAGCAGACACAATGGAGCCTCTCAACGTCTTGATGGTGAGTCTGACATTCCGATGGCACCGCAGCTGTCCTCTGACTGTTGCGCCAGATCGGTACTGGTGAGTACACCACGGGCTTCGTAGGAGGCGGTGCCTCTGGCTCGGACAAGAAGGTTGGTGTCGTCGGCCTGTCAATGTTTGACTTGCGCCGGAGAGGCAAGGTTGGCAAGCTGGGCATGGCCGGTGTCAACGGAAAGAAATTCCCTGCCATTCGTCAGTATACTTCATATTCCTCTGGCCCGTGTTTCCTGAGGTCAACGAATGAGACCAGTGCTGACACCAGTCAGGGGAGCATCTCAACAAGAACATCCAGCAGGTCTACAACAACCTGGACACATCGTTCGACTCCTTCCCCGACAACAACACGGTTGACCCCGATGCTTTCAAGAAGGCTATCGATCAGCTCAGGCCCGGTGATGCCATCACCATCTTCACCCCTGACACAACGGTGAGTGCTATACATCCCAGAGCATTACAGTCCTGTCTGGTTGGGGCCACGAGCTAACCCATGCCTTGATAGCACTTCCCCATCGCTCTATATGCAATTGAGCGCGGAATCCATGTCATGATCACAAAGCCAGCCGTCAAGCTCCTCGAGCACCACATCAAGCTCATCGAGGCTGCGCAGAAGACAGGCGTCTATGTCTACATCGAGCACCACAAGCGCTACGACCCTGCCTACGCGGACGCCCGCTTCCGCGCTCAGAAGCTCGGTGACTTCAACTACTTCTACAGCTACATGTCGCAGCCAAAGTCACAGCTCGAGACCTTCAAGGCGTGGGCCGGCGTCGAGTCCGACATCAGCTACTACCTGAACTCGCACCACATCGACGTCAACGAGTCTATGGTGACGCAGCTCGGCTTCGTCCCCGTCAAGGTGTCCGCCTCTGCCTCCAAGGGCGTGGCGACCGGGCTGGGCTGCAACGAGGTCACCGAGGACACCATCTCCCTGCTGGTGCACTGGGAGAAGGCGGGCGAGCCGGGCAAGCAGGCCACTGGCGTCTACACGGCGTCGTGGACCGCGCCCCAGAAGGCGGGTGTCCACTCCAACCAGTACTTCCACTACCTGGCCGCCAACGGCGAGATCCGCATCGACCAGGCCAAGCGCGGCTACGACGTCGCCGACGACAGCGCGGGCCAGCTAATGTGGTACAACCCCTTCTACATGCGCTACGCCCCGGACGAGGACGGCAACTTCAACGGCCAGACCGGCTACGGCTACGTCTCCATGGAGAAGTTCGTCGACGGCTGCCGCGCCGTCAACGCCAAGACCCTGACGCCCACGGACCTCGACAACAAGGGCCTGCCGACGCTGAAGAACACCATCGCCACGACGGCCATCCTCGAGGCCGGCAGGAGGAGTATCGATGAGAACCGCGAGGTCAGGATCGAGTCCAAGGATGGCGCGTGGAAGTTGGTTTGAGGCGGGCCAGGTCTGTAAGCGAGGATGGGTCGGCTCAAACTCCAGTAGGGAGGCGTCTTGCGTAATTTAGGTTGCATTTATGGAATAGGAATAGCCATGCCAAAAGAAAAACTTCCAAGTCTGAACTGTACCACTGCTCGTGCCAGGCAGCCCTATTTCGCGTACACATCTTCTCTATAACAGATATAACATAGGTGAATTGGAGACACCACCACAATGGGACGTCCATATTGTTGACATCACCAGAGGCTATGACCCCGAATATCTTACTATGGGGGTCTTTTGTAGCGGTAGCTGCATCACACTGAATCCATGTTCATGTGGACCGAATTAACATGAGTAATTTGCTGCACGCACTCACGTTCTTGAGCGTATATTTATATGGATAGACACTGCCACTAATCCAGCAAATTTGGTAGTCACTGCGCATAGTACTCAGCAAAGTTGGCATCGCTTTTTACGTGTTAGATGCTGATGTCTTCCAACCATGATTGTTAATTTCGATTTACTTCACTCTATTGCCCGTTCCCAGAATATGGTGGAAGACAAACGTTGAAAATGTCGATAGGCAACTGAGATAGCAGTATCTATGCAGCATTTAATATCAAGAAATGCATCCTCCCTTGCTGATGACGTTTCTTATCGAGTGGAGTGTGCGCGCGTATAACTCGACCTCCTCACCTCCACTTCCTCCTCATCATAACTAGCCTCGCTCATGAACGGGCTATTAGCTCTGATCTGCTTGCCCTTGAACAGGAGCACCACGGGAATGGCGGTCATGGCGAGGCCAATAAATCCCAAGAGCGATCCCGCCCAGCCGAAGCCGAGATCGTTGAACAGAGGCTGTGAGGCCAAGGGCAGGAAGGCGCCAAACATGTTCCTGCCGAGACTGGCGGCCGAGAGGGCGCTCGCGGCGTACTTCTCGTAGGCGTCGGTCAGATAGTTAACAACGCCTAGGTAGATAGAATAGATGCCAATGCCGACACAGGCGATGCCGCAGGTCGGGACAAGCCAGTACACGCTGCCGCGGCAGCTCCAGCCGTACCAGAAGAGTCCCGCGCCGAACAGGACCGAGCCTGGGATGGAGAAGTAGAGCCGGGCCTCCGGAATGGGCTTCCCTAGCCTGTCTTTGTTGCGGCCCGCTGATTTGAGGTACATTATGTCTTGTAGCGGGTTGATGAAGGTGGCGACGAGTGCTCCGGCGCTGATGGCGAGCTGGACAAGGCCTGTCTGCAATGTGTTGAAGTTGTATGCTGACTCGAAGGTTTGGACGACGGATGAGAAGAACAGGAAGAGGATGCCCCATGCGAATGAGACCCATCTGGAGTTTGTTAGCAAGGATATATCTCACAATGCCGAGAAAAGGGTACATTTCCTACAGAGTGAAGAAGATAACAACAGGCTCGTTGGTCAGCATTCGAGCCGGCCTTGCGAACGAAAGCTTAAGCTGCGTCACAATGGAGTCGCGGTTCAGCTCGCTCTCGGCGTATATCGGCCGGCCGGTCTCCTTTCTGAGCTTCCTCGCCCGCCGCGCCAGGATGACATCGCCCCGGGTCTCGCGGAGGATGAGCCAGAAGATCGGGATAAGTCCCGCGTTGTAGATGATCTGGACGTAAAAGATCCATCTCCAAGGATCCTGCTTGTCGATCTGGATGATGGCGCTGCCGATGAAGGGCCCCAGTGCGATGCCCGCGACGGACGTGAAGCCGAACAGGGACATGGGCAGCGATCGGGCCCTATCGCCCTTCCAAACATCCGCAATCGAGCCTCCCACTATGTTGATGCTCACTGATGATGCTCCTCCGCCGAACTGCGTGGTTGATGAGGTCAGTGGGGGGAGGTTTTGGTGGTGGAATGCTAAAGGAGTTCACGTACGAAGCGGGTGACGATCAGTGTCGCGTAATTTTGGGCAAAGGCGGAGCCAAAAAGGAATGCGACGAAAATGATGTAGGCACCGAAATATCTGGAAGATCCTCTCGTATTAGCAAAAGTTGCTATACCAGGACGTCCATCTGGCTCTTTGGCAAGGGGGATGGGACTGAGTACTTACCCGGGCATCCGGCCTTTAGCCTCGGTCAGAGGCACAAAGATCAAAGGCCACACAGCAGCTCCAATGTTCCAGCTGACCGTCGCCCAGATCGAGTTATCAAACGGTGCCGTCAGGATGTTGAACTGCGAGCTGTAGTACGAGGCGCCGACGCCATAACTCCCGGCCGGGAGACCTGTGAGGATGGAGACGAAGCAGACCGTCACGGTCAAGACCCATTTGTACCATGTCGCCCAGTTGAAGGGGTTCTCTTCGTCGTTTGGGCCGTTCCACGAGTGGATGATCCTGCCGTCCTCCGTGGCCTTCTCGGCGCCGGGGACGTTGGCTGCTTCTTTCCGGCCTTTGTCTGATCCACCATGTTGGGTACTTGGCGGCGTTGTCGAGTCTGATGAGAAGTATGACGGGTCGTCTACCTCTTGTGTCAGTCTGTCATCTTAAGACCCGGGATGAGAGTGATGGCGACATACCAGCCCGTAGGGGCGCAGGCGACCGGTGCTCGAGTTTCTCAACGTCTGGCTCGGACATTTCGGGTGGTGCGTGTCGGAGACTGACCCAATATTCAGATTCTGGCTTAGCGACTTCAACAGCCGGATCGAGAATTGTGAAAAAAACATATGGCACTTTACGATTTGGGAGTTTTTGTCCATCTTAAATATGTACAGGGGCTGTGGAACTGCTAAAATGAACTGGTATGGGAGTACAGGCCGGGAATGCGGCCCTTTCGGAGGCTCATTCAAGCATCATTGCTGTCGTTGAGCGTTCCGGTTTAGTCAGGTCAGTGAAGTCATGGTGATGTCGGGGCATATCGTGGGACCTGAGTCGTTGGCCAGGACAACCTGGCAAGCTGTGAACATGAGCTGTCATCAACGAAACTCGCGTCTCGCCTGATAAGCTCGCCATGCTCGTGGTTCAGGACGGGCCAAAAAGTCTTACAGCTTTGCATCATGCCGGTCTAATAAGTTGGCGGAACTGTGTGGGCGGCCCAGTTGTCGCTGTAATAATTTGCGGCAAGAATCCGAGTTGATCGGCGAGCGTATTTTGAAATCAGACTCTGGTCCACGGGTGTGACATCAGACTCGATCGACGACAAAGTCCGAACCCTGGGTTGATATATCTACAGGGCCTTCCCCTTAGTTGTTCACCCAACAAAGTTACCTCACTCCGAATGATTCAGACAGCGATCACTTCAGAGACTTCAATTGCCTTGCGAAGGTCAGTCAAATACAGTGGCACCGAGTATTCCAAATATGCTATTATCTCCGGACAGCTTCCCAAGATTTGTAGTTCTACCCAAAATCACACCTAAACAAGGCGCAATTACTGAGATACTTGTCTTGCTGGGGGCCAAGAAGATTATCCACCATCTCATTTTTACATAGCACTCAATTAACAAATTCCTTAATTTCTCCTCAAAGCATGTTTCTTTAGCTAGAATGGCAGACAACTTGCTGACATGCAAATGATAGTGCAGGTCTGGAAAGCAAGTTTACCTGGATATCATGAGCTTGTTGCTAGTGTTATAATAAGAAAATAGCTTTGATGTACTTGTATTATTCTTGTCCAGTAGGACTAACCTTGAGGATGCGTTGCTGATCTCTTTTTGATTATACCCAGGTAGCTTCTTAGTGAGTGCCGTTACAAGCGCGACCAAATCCACACCGGCTTGCGATACATTGAACTCATTATCGCCAAGCCCTCATGAAGTCTCAGTTTCATCACAGATGATCAAAAATTTACCGAGTCTCGGCATGAACCATCGTCCCTCTTGAGCTCTCTCGCAGTTTCTCTGGGGCACTTCAACCCAATGCCCCGGCTGTAGGCTTCTGTGGCCGTCATCATCGATGTTAACCATTAACATGCAGCCTATTAAGTCATAGATTATCAATCAACTAATGCTTAGACCACTATGTTATTCACTTCAGACAAGATGTCCTGCTGACAGGTTAAATACCCAGACGAACTGACCATTCGTACTTAAGGATGGCGTTGGAGATCACATTGGATTACTGCCAATCTTGGAAACTTGTGGTGTATTCACAGTACACAGATGAAGACTCGCTGTCTTAATCACAGGTTGCTGTTTCACAGCATCTGAAATGGCCCATTGTTGTTTGCAAGAACTGTGTTGTGCCTGGGTAATGGGATCTTTCCAGATGAATTCATTCTACCAAGCTAGTTGCATGTCACTGGTATTTAACACAAAGATCTTTTCTGCAAACCTGACCAGCAATTATTACTGTCAAACCTTCGGACAGTATTTGACCTAGCAGTCAGGGGTCGGTAGTATGTCATCTACCTGCAAGAGGACCCCAAACTTGACGACTTCACAACAAATTTGCAGCATTTTTGTGTAATTCCACGTATAAACCTCCTCTCCTTGTGTGCTGGCAGTTGCAAGGCATAATTTGAGAACAGACCTGCCCGAAATAGCCTGGGAGGCAGGGGAGGAAGGGGTACGAGCGGTTGGCGCTTCACAGAGGCTGCAGTGCAAGCAGAGGCTCTGGGTCCAATTTGTCCATGTTCTGACCTGCGCCTCCATTGTTTTCCCACCGAGCTTCCCCTAGCAGCCGTTGCGAATTGGTGGTTGATCTAATTTTGACATCTGTAATATTACCTCAGGGACAAAACATCACAGCTGAGCATTGGTCCAGCTTCAAACCTCAGAGGCAGTTGCTTCTAGATCGCCTTTAGTGACTTTTGTGATTGAAAAATGGGACTCGAGCTTTTTCTGAAGTTAGCAAAATTGTGATCGCGGTATGATGACAGTCGGATAATGTTCATTTTTTTTTACTGGTGGCAGATCTACCGAACTATCGGCGCCGGGCGGGTCCTAGTCGCCGGATTGAACCCATAAATGCCGGTAGTCGGCGATTGCACAATGCGCCTCTCGTTTATCGACTTTCAAAGAACCTTTCTGACGACTCGTGCACACACCGCTTCCCTTTACCGCATTATCTCTTCGGGCCGAATGCATCTTCAGCATTAAAGACATTTGATTCTATTGTTGCGATACCTGTACCATTGTGTGAGCACAGTTGAAGGCGGGGGCTTCGGGAAAGATGAGCGGGCAGAACGGGGACGCGATCGTCGACCTAAGGCAAGCGCCAGCCCTCGATGGGGCAAGGGAGAACGAGACAACACCGCTTCTCAACGGGCAGCCAAAAGCTACTGCCGAGGATGCTGAAGGACAACCGCACGATGGCCCCTCAGAGAACCAGGAGCAGACCGTGCTGGCCGACGACGTCACCGGCCCGAGGCTGTGGCTCATCCTCAGCGCCGCGTACGTGGGCGTCTTCTTGGGAGCCATCGACTCAACCATTATAGCGACGCTGTCAGCGCCCATCTCGAGCGAGTTCAAGTCGCTGAGCCTGCTGTCGTGGCTGGCTACCGCCTACCTGATCGCCAATGCTGCCTGCCAGCCCATCTCCGGCAGGCTCACCGACATCTTTGGAAGGGGCCCCGGGCTCGTGTTCAGCAACATCTTCTTTGCGGCCGGGAACCTTATCTGCGGCCTTGCCCAGACCGACACCGTCATGATCATCGGCCGCGTGATTGCGGGCATCGGGGGCGGCGGGCTGATGTCCATTTCCACGTTCCTGGCCTCCGACCTGGTGCCCCTGAGGAAAAGGGGCATCGTACAAGGCATTGGCAACATTTGTTTCGGGTCCGGAGCAATGCTTGGGGGAGTTTTCGGCGGATTCATCAACGACAACTCGTCGCGGGGTTGGAGGCTTGCGTTTCTGGTCCAGGTTCCGGTCATTGTTGTGTCGGGCCTGCTTGTGTTCTTCTTGGTCAAGGTACCACCGAAGGCGTCTAACAAGTCGTACATCTCCCGCATCGACTTTGTAGGAGCCTTTCTGACCGTGGCCTTTCTTGTGGTCCTGCTGCTAGGCCTGAACGCCGGGGGAAACTTGGTCGCTTGGACTCACTATCTGGTCCTGACGACGCTACCGTTGGCGTTTGTCTTGCTTCTGGGCTTTGTGTTGTGGGAAAGCCGGGCTGCACTGCCTATTATTCCAGTGCGCCTGCTTGTCAACCGGACCGTTCTCACAGCCTGTATCACCAATCTCGTCTGCACAATGGGTTCGTACCAAGTCTCACTTGCCCTTTCCCTGTGCTTATCTCCTTCGCTTGTACCATCATCCCAGGATGATCTCTTGTCTCAGAATGATTTTTAGTGTGCTTTGTGGCGCCTTGAGTCGCCTTGCGAGCTGTCTGCTCAACACATGCGAGTAGGACTCCAAAGTGAGGAGATCTGAAGCACCCCCTAGATATACGACAACAGTACTAGTTGGGATTCGAATTGGCTAACATATTACTTAGCAAACACCATGTTGATATTTTATATACCCCTCTATCTTCAGGTCCTGGGCTACTCACCGACGGAGTCCGGCTACAGGATCTTCTTTGCCTCTCTAGGTGTCTCAATTAGCTCTATTGGCTGCGGCCTCATCATGAAGAGGACTGGCCAGTACCTGGGTCTTGGCATATCCGTGCTGGTATCCTTTGTGGCGGGCAACATTGTATTCTCGACCCTCGACGCCAACAGCCCGAGCTGGGTACCTTTTCCCGCCTTCGTGCTCACAGGTGCAGGCTATGGGGGCATGCTCACAGTGACGCTCCTTGCTTGCATCGCCGCAGTCGATCACTCACAACAGGCGGTCATCACGTCTGCCACTTACGCGTTCCGGTCCGTGGGAGCCACGCTTGGGGTCACCATTGCGTCTACAGTGTACCAGAATATCCTGAAAGCGCGGCTCTGGGACCGATTCGGCTCGCTGCCTGGTGCGGCGGAGGAGATCAAGAGGATCAGAGATGACCTGGGCGAGCTAAAGCACCTCCCAGATGGCTGGAAAGCCGGCGTCATCGCATCGTTTATGGAGGCATTCAGGGGCGTTTGGCTGACTGGGTTGGGACTGGCATTGATGGGACTGATATGTGTCTCCTTAATGAGGCAGCATATTTTGCACTCGAACCTGGCGAGGGAGGGCTAGAATACCACACTGTCACCGCCCTTTCACCGGGCCTCTGACTGCTGGAGTCGTCGACGCACTTGATTTGGCAAGCAGAATAGACCGATCACCAAGCAAGCAAATCGGCCTCGGAGTGATCCTCTTCGTGTGTGTTTTCCCCATGCTCTCATGCAGTGCGGACATCTGTGCCACCTAGGATTTCTTGGGGCGTTTATTGCGACGCAGGCAACCGCCAGAAACTGAAGGAACGAGCAGCGTGTCAACGGTCGCACCAGATTGGCCGTAACTCGGCCAGTCCGGGAAGGCGCGAGCTCTGACGTTGACCGCCGTACCAGCCTGCCTTCTTTCCCAGACCGATCTGTGCCTGATGAATTGCTCTCGTGGGCGACACTCGTCCGTCTCTCCCCTTTGGCTGCCCTCTGCTCCATGTCATCTCGCCATGCATCTCACTCGCTTGAATCCGCTTTTTGCATGGCCTTTCAATACGAACTTACTGGGGCTGGCATCTCATGGACTGGTCTGGAGCAACCGACGTCGAACCCTAGCCTCCCTTGAGTGCCTGGAGCATGCACATCGTGTGTGCTGACGAGAACAGCCATCTCGCACAGGCACAGGACGACGCCGCTGGGCCCTCGCTGCATGACCTACACGCCAAATCGAACTCGAACGGTCAATGGAAGACCTGTGTACAGGATGTTGCTACCCGAAAAGTCCAATACCTTGATGGCATCCCACTTAGTCACCAGCGCTGAGGGTCCTGGGGTTCCTGGCGGGCCAGCGTGCGTGACCCCTGTACCGTCGTCCGATCCATCCTTCTCGTGCTAATGCAGGTGCCCTCTTAGACCGACAGCCAGGTACCGACGTCTTGGGACGTATTACAGGCAAAAGGGCGGACAATCAAATTCCCATCAATCACATCTCGCACAGTCTCCGGCCGACTTAGACCTGGGAGAGCCACACCTGGACAGGCTGACAGGCTGGGGAGTCGCCATGCCCGCCACGCCGCCCAATTCACCGTGTGTTTCTCCTTGCAGAAGCGGAGCCCAAGCCTTGACCAGCCTCGCCTCCTGCTCTACCCGTGCGAGTTTCAGCATTGTGGAAATCAGTCCGAATGTAACACGACGTTGCATGCAGGGCAAAAAGTCTCTCTGCTAGCTCTGTGACGCCATGCTGGGCTGAAGCTTGCTACGCAAATTTACGCCTCGGAGCAAGCACGACACGCAAGATATCCGTCCGCTCGGCCCTGATCTATCTATGCAAACACCGTTTTGTGTCAAGAATACTCCGATCTGACTTTCTGGACAAAGCCACAGACCCAATCCAGTTCTCTTGCGGCGATGATATACTGCAACCACACGCCCACAGGCAAATTCGCAAAGCATTTCGTCACCGGCTAGCCAGCTAGGCAACATAGACGAGTGACGGCTGACACTGGCCAGACCAGATCTTTATTTGAGCCCCTCAACCAGTCTTGCACGAACCGCCAAGTTGGGCACCTGAGGCCTGCCGTATCCGGAAGGTGCCTCGTGCTAAGTGGCCTTGCAATGTACTAGCCGCCCGTCTACGATACCTGGCCACAATGCATCAGAAACACGGAGTACGGCGTCACGTAAAGGGGATCTGCATTACCTCACGATGTTGCTAGTACTTTTATCTGTACTGTGAGAGATCCCCAGATCTGCTAGGTCAATGAGCCGACCGCGGCAAAAGGGACCCTCACCGTTGTCACCTTGCCACTGGCTCGCCCAGGCTGGTCTTCGGCTTCACGATGCCGTCACCTGGTCAAATCCAGTGGTCTGACTTTCCCACAAAGAGAGGCGAAGGGCAGCTCACGAGATGTTGCTCAACAGCCGGCCACGCACGATAATCGGCTGAGTACCCGTGGTCGCCGGTTCGCCCTTGATTTCCGACGGAAAATACCAAAGCTTCAATCATCCATCAACGCAGAGCTTCCTGCAGGATCAATGCCGGGCGCAGCTTTTCCGCGTACAACTGAAGAAGGAGCTGGCGATGTGCCATGCATATCAGCAAACCATCGGTATTGCTTACTGTGAATGATGCGCAGCATTTTCGATGATTTCGACCTGTCAGCTTGTGCAGCACACACACTTGCTCACACACAATAATCCCCCCAGGAGGTTTTAGTGTCATCTCCAAGAATTCTCCAAACGAACCATTCTCTGGTTTCCTCAGAAGAAGGACGTGCATTTCCGAGAATCACCCTGCAAATTCACGCCAAGCCGTGTGAGGGTGTATCACGAAGCTGTATAGACTACCACACCGTCCCGGAAAACCCTGGTCCAGCCGCACAGCTCTTCGGGGGGTGGAGTTTATTGTGCTGCATTTTTTGCGGCATATGGTTTCCGATAGGCTGTTTTCCGGGTTATCGTGGGTATATTGTGTCCTAAAACCAGGCTGACAGCTTGAGGACCGACACGTCTGTGGCACCGCATTGCCGCTGACTATCACCTCGATAGGTAACGATCCCCAACACTGATGTCAGAGCGAGAATTCAGCTCCATTGGAAAGCGAGACGTTCTCCTACAGTACAGCCCCATGGTCCAGCCCAGAGGAACTGAGCCCTGGTGCTCCCGCTTGTGACGGAGCGTCTAGCCGGAACTAGTCCCAACTCGGGGTGCCTCTTGCAGCTCTCTGGTTTTCTTCTCGGCCGATGAGCAGGGTCGGGGAATAGGCTGATGTCCCCTTCTCAGACACCTCCAGCCCTTGAGGACACTAGCCCCTTGCTTGCTAAAAGATACATGCATGGTAAGCCACCGGGGGCCGAAGACCTGGCAGGATGGGAGCATGCACCATTCGAATGCCAGAAAAACCGAGATAACGCAAAATCTTAGTTTGACCCTGTTAAGTTCCCGTCGGTATCTCGACTGCAGAACCTTCGACCTCCGTAAGTGGGATCTATTAATAGCCAATACCTGCTCTATCCTCCGGCCGAAGACACCTCCTTCACCATCACGGCACGACGCCACAAGAAGAATATTGCCGTTTCCAGCGCCGTGTCTTCGATGCTCGTACTCTTCGGGTGTCTATTCGGTCCCGATGGCCATGAGCCGCCACGGGCGAAAGTGAGCTAGACGCAGATCGATGAAGAAATCAAGATTCATCGTCACATTCCGTTGCGTTTCGTCCGCTCGGAAGTTCGACCTCTTCCGCCCTAGATCGGCCGAACGAACACGAAATCACTGCCGCACAAAATACAACGTCGATGGCGAAAGACAAGAGGATGCTCGCGAAGACTCTCTCATGATAAGGGGGGGGGGCGACAGGGTCGAACGAAACATGTCGGCCACAAGCCGTGCATGTGCCGTGACGTACGGCTCCGCCTTCTCCGCACTCTCGGCACACCCCCGACCTCGAGGCCGGCCAGGGCCCTGGAAAACAGACTCCTCGCGGATAACGGGACAAAGAGAGCCCAGCAAGCAGAGGACAGGTTGGGACTAGCGTGTGTAAAACGCTTCTGCCTGGTCCGGGAATGAGGGTATGAGGTGGTTACCGCGGAACACTGTGTACAATGTAACGGTATATCTGCTCATGCGGATCGCACGGAGTACTCCTGCATCGGCCGACGAGCCGATTTATCTTTTGCCCCGGAGTACAGGCCCGAATAGGAAGCCGAGGTCCAGGCGCCCCGTCGGAGTGCAGCCGGGGAACATGCAAGGAGATCCCATACCTGGTATGTACGAGGGACGTATTGAAAGGCCACATACCAGCACACGCCGGGTCTTCTAGAAGGGAATTGTGTTCAACATCGAAACGTCGTAACGGCATTTCTGCAATGCCACGGCGGGAGATACATTTCCTCGGTCCTTTTGTCGACCCCATCCGCCATTGTTGCCCTGGATCCACCGCAGCAGCAAGGCCACCCTCGTTATCAAGTACCGCCCGATTTAAGCCGCACCGTGGAATAATGCTGGCTAGCAGCAACAGCAACGTCCCGGAATTTCTGTGCGAAGGCCCAGGAAGTCGGTCCCCATAACTGCATTGGCGTTTTGGCCGACTCATCTTCAAAATCCACAGATACCAGATACGCCGGGCTTCCACTGCCTGGAGCCTTTCGGCCACATGTTCCTTGACGGTGGCTGGTGGCTTAGTTGGCACTTGTCCTCCAGAACCCCATCTCGTTGGTCTCATGAACGAAAATCGAACCACCTTTGTGGGTCGGCCCTTTTTACGGGGCAACCTACTGTGTACTGTACCGAGGCTTTTCGGCCCGCTCTCGAGTGACCCAGTTTGCGGCTGTTGGCTCTGAGACGTCCAACATGCCAAGATGCGGACGGCTTGGACATCAAGTACATGTGCTCGGCATTTTTCACATGCTGCGATGGTCACTTCAAAAACAGTTGGTTGGGTTCCGAAGTTCCGCGGCTTGTTCAATCCGCAGCCCGCTCGCGGACCCATACCAAGATTGCGGGCAGGAATGTACACTTGTCGCGGAGGGGGACCATGCTCCATGGGAGGGTTTGCTCGAACTAAATTGACAACGAGCCTGGCACACGACGGACTTTGCGTCCTCATCCTCACGACGCCTAGGTGCCCGGACCTGTTGCACCGCAGCGGAACGGGATAGGATCCTACCCTTCTAGCACCTCGGTAGCATCCAGTCCATGGAGCGATCCGCCATCTCAAACCATCTTCTTTCCGTTGCTTGATCTCCCGTGGCTTTATCCTTCTGTCCCGACCTTCCTATCTCTATCGAGTATAGAACGGCATCATTGCCGTGACAAGGCAGATGTCAGGGTCAGATTCAGGGATACCAATCCTGACGCTCGTCGGAACCGAAATTAACATATCGGCCGACCGAGGTGGATCTTGCACAGTTCAGTGCGTGCCATCAACAAATTATGTGCATGGGAACTGCCGTGAGTGGATGTGATGGACAGCCAGGTTGCACGTAATCCACAACTTAACAGCAAGGGGAAGCCTAGGCACCGTCGGTGCTTCTTCCGCCATGGCTGCAAACGCATGGATGTTAGCCAGCATTGGTCCTGTCAGGTGAAGCGCCTCGCTTTTCAAGATGTCCCAGAAGCCAAGATGAGGGACGCATACTTCGACAATTTTCAAAGGTGCGTGGGCAGTTCCACACCGGCCCATGCCAGCAGTTTAGCCATACGAAATGGGCATGCGGCATTTTTTCTTGCGCCGCAGGCATGCGTTGATTAGGATTTGGGCCTATCGATTTCGCGCGAGCAAGTCGCCGCTAGCCCTTGCACCGCGCAATGCTCGCTGGGTTCATTGCAGAGCGCGGTCGCTCGGCCGGCAAGCCCACGAAATAAGCCCTAGGATCTGGCTACACTCGGCGGGATGAGGTCGTTGATTCGCACGTGGCGTTAGGCTCTCGAGGAGGGCGGCTCCTAGGGCCATTCTGCAGGGGCCATGTGGTTCAGCTGACAACTTCATCGGATGGCTCAGAAGTGCTCATTGCCGACATCGACGTCGTAGTCAGCAAAGGACACCTTATGGTGGTATTGCTGATACAGCGCAACCTTCCTCAGACCTATCGCTGGCCTTGATGCAACGCTGCTCATCCACCCACAGGATCTTAGCCGCCAGAAGGGCAGGAACGGTAGGGCAACCCGCGCCACGCTGTCCGTTTTCCGAGGCACCGGAGATTTGCCTTCGCAGGACGAATATGGATCGATGTCACCGTATGTTGGTCCTTTAGCGGCTCAAGCTATCGAATTATCGTCTCACTCATGCGGCAGCTTGTTGCAACGCTACGAGACTGACAACACGAGCCGGATGTGAGTGTGTGTTGGCAGCGGAGTGAACCCAGAAAAAGCAAGCATACCAGCCACAGCGGGATTGGGAACGGCAGTACGGTCAGCTGTGGACACGCCGCAGATGTGCTACCTCACGTTGCTTCCACGTTTGTGGGATTTCCCGGCCTTAAATTAGGTTGGTCAGATGCTTTGAAGCCAGCAAGGAAACAAACTTTACAGTCGACTTCCGCAGGGGACACGTAGGCTAACATGCACGTACACTACAGAGTACTGAACTCTGCTGGACTTGGGTTCCGTTGTGGCTGCACATCCGCGAAATGCATACCTAACGGGACAAGAGCCCGATCTGACTCAACATGGTGATCCTTGCAGGCGGGATGTCAAGATTTCCTGGCGGCACAACGGGTCGGTATTGCACACGATCGGGGGATCAACAATGGCAACACGCCAGCCCAGAAGCAAATTTCAAGTACCGTGACCTGACACAGCGATTTAGTAGGCCGGCGGCACGACAAAACTGAGCCGTCACTGGCCCCGCTCCGGCGTCCTATCTCAAAAGTTTGCTACCGGCATGCTCGAGATTGTGGCTTGTTCACCTTGTCATATGAGCCAAGCCAACCCATGTTGTTCTAGGGCTGGTGGGGTACGCCTTCGAGTGGATTGCTATCCATGTGTCTGCAGGAAGGAAAATGCCTAGTTAGGCCTAGTGGCCGTGAGAAAAGGGGTGCCCGGGAGACAACTGACATCAAGGCGTCTCATCCCGGCTTGCCTGAGCTCCGACCCAGGGCGTTGGATCGAGCTAACGACGACATGCCGAGCCCGTCTTAATAGCCTGTGTTATTGCAGCGCCACGCAAGGTTCTTCCGGCCCTCGTCAATCACACCCCAGCAGGCCAGGCCAGGCCCACAGACCCAACTCTCGAACGTCTTCCTCCTCACGGGGGGCTGCACGGCGCTAGTCTGTGGACAATAAACGGTCATGACCCGACCAAAGTGTCAGCCACCATCTTCAACAGGTGCTTACCACGTCTCAGCTATCGTCCCGAGCGGCATTTCTGCATGTGCACCTGCAGGAGGAGGGCTTGCACTTCAACAACCATCCTCATGGCGGAGGATTATGACTATCATCCCTCGTAGCCACTTACGGTGCGCAAGGCACTCGGCGGATCATCGACAGGGCCACTAACGCAAGAGGGGGCAAGCTACTAAGACGCCATCGCATTCGCAACGCCTTACGCGGACCATGGACTGATATTTACGCGGGTTAGTGCCGCGCTTCTGGAGACCCTCCTCCATCCTGCGGAGGAAATCAGGCGTCCTTCCGGCTCTTGGGACCTTCCCCTCTCGATCTCAACCAGAGTCTCGGGTCCTCGACTGCCGCACGTTGCCCATTTGACTTTGGACTCGTTGACTCGATAGCGCCGCTAATGTCCCATATTCACACGGCAGATATGGCAAACTTGCTCGTAGAGTTTCATCGCACCACCTGCAAGTTGCAGAGGCTGAACCAGCACCATGATCACGGCACGGTAGTCTGCAAAAGGATGTGGCGGGAGACCTGACACACACACCTCCGCTTGACGATGCCGCGCCCCCGCCTTCATCCCATTTGTCGAGATGTTCGTACTGAATACGTCCGAAGTGAGTGGGCCAGGGGTGGATCTGTGCCGAAGTACTGTACTGCAGAGTATATGATTACTGTGCGCCTAAGACTCGAGACCCCGAGTACGCTTGCACAAAGCCCTCCCCCCAACCACCATGACCCGAGTCCCAGCAGTGATCATTTTTGATATCCGCAGGTACCATGCAGGCTAGCATGCACCGTAGCTCCGCTTATAGCACTGTGGTTCGCGCTCATCTTTCTCGATCCACATACTTGACCTTTCCCCCTGCAATCAATCAACCTCGATTGTTCCAATTCCGGGTTGTGGCGCGAGTAGCACGGTAGTTTTACATCATCTACCAATGCCGGGTATCGCTAAGAAGACTAGTGCGTCCTCAATATCACTACTGCAAGGGAGGTGTGGGAGACAGCCTGAGCGTGGCTGCTTAGGCTGGTGGGCTGTTTTGAGGGGCGCGACACACATCAGAGTGCTGATCGTCGTCGACACCAACGTCATTGCACAAAAATCAAACCGGCGGACGGGCAAGATTAAGGTAGGGAGATCTGGGGCCCTATGGCCCCGGTGGGCATCCACGCGGGAATCCATCTCATCCCAACTTGGGCCACTCACACCCGCTGTTGCTGGTGGACAGTAGTACGGCGGTAATGTCATGCTCCCGTGGTAATGCGACGGCCAACCCAGGCCGCACACGCCATGAAGCCCATCCTTCAATACGGCCTCCTGCAGGCTAGCCTTGACAGCTTGACTCCTTTGAACGGCTGGCCTGGGCCGAAGCTGGGCACACGCTTGCACATTTTCCCGCCAAAAGACACGTTGCCCAAACCAGCTATTTATTTCCTTCCATTATGCGCTGCAGATGAGCCCCGACTATCTGGACAGGACCGAGGGAGAAAGCAGAAAAAGGACATGTTTTAAGTTTATTCTGGTCCGATAGCAGCGAGTACCTCGGAAACTTCGGAGAGCCTCCTCCAGCCCTCGTCCTAGCTTCCAAGTTGAGATGACCAGATCATGTGGAATGGATCTGATTACCTGCAGACTATTGCAGTAGGCAAGATGGATTCTGATCCCTGGAAACTTCGTCTACGCGGCCTTGGCAACACTCCTCAACACCACCGACCGGCTCTGGTCGGGCGTCTTCTAGGCGCTGGTAGATGGGTCCAGCCGCCAGCACAATGGCCGCACGTTGACTTTCCAGCTCTGAAGGACCATGGAGATTGTCAAGCCACCCGCGCCAATTGCCATTTTGGACCGGCGGCTCAAGGCCCCCAGAGCCGGGGCGCAACGGTGGAAGCAAATGGCACTGATTGATGAGCAGTGTCAACGCCGTTGTCAAGCCATGACGCCCAAACGCAGGCAGGTGATGGATGCCCCTGTCTGTTCCTGCGCGCCGGCCGCACGACTTAAGCCGCTGTGGGGACCGCGCCCCGGCTGAGGCCCGTACCTCCTTCCTGTCTGTGACAAGGCTCGAATCTTATTGTGCGCCTTGTCCTTCACAAAGAACATGCGCAGTCAAAATGGAATTGTGCACCTCAAAGCCCTGATGGGGCGTTACGAGGTGCCCGCCCCCGGGTCCCGGAAGGGGAGATGCTACGTCGCTGCATCGAATTTCAGATGCACTTGCTGTGCTGCGGTTCGCCCCTCCCAACTGCAACCCTTGACATCTCGACAACGTTGGCCCGTCCCGTCGTGAACCCCTGGGGGCTTCTTCCCGTTTTTGGACGAGGAATCTGCTCATGTCAGAGTCTGGAACGTCGACCCGGCCTTTTCCTCTCTTCTGTCATCTCATCAGCCCCGACTGAACCGTCCGCGGCCCCCATCGCGGCGTGGCGCCTCTCCTTCAGTTCCTTCACTCGGCTCTCAAGCCCAGCAGCACGGGTACTTCCAGATTTACTTTGCCCCTGCTTCTGCTACACCCCTCCGACTCTGTACCCTGTCCTTGCAATCTCCCCTGCGACCCCTCTGCGCGATGGATTCCGCACAGCTTTCCCTGCAGGGCACTTTTTACTAGTCACCACCAGCCGCCAAGAGGAGCCTGCTTCCAAACCATCCCGTGGCTCCATCGACACCACCGCAACACCCTCGGCAACCATGTAGGGGGAGATCACTCGCCCTACCGTAATGGAGTCCGTGGTGGCGCGGTGGGCAGCATCATTCTCGATCCATCCAACCTAATCTTATGAGATATTCGGCACCAGAGAAAGACAGAGCCGCGCAACCCACATGTGGAGAAGATTGAGGCACGCCCGTCTCAAACAATGCTGGGTATTGCCCAAAGTGTATCGTCGACTGTGCGGTTTCGACTACCGCATTGGGCTGACCACACAGACTCAACTGTAATCTTCCCTGGGCACTGGGCCCTGCCGAGCACGTTGGATGTTCGGTAGTCGTCTTCGATCCGTGCCCCTTCCGTACCCACAACCAGGATATTGGCATGTACCCGTGTAAGCCAGAACCCACATAAGCCGTGAACCCTGTTTAATACTCCTCTCGGCACTGTAGCGCCGGCCCTTTCAAGTACCCAGGTCACCGGTGCCTTGTGCCAACCCCAGAGCCCTGTCCCCCAGACTTCCAACTTATTAGACCGGGCGAGAAGTCTTGTCCCTCTGCGGCTCGGCCGGTGGCATACAATAACCAATACTCGCCCGTCTCAAGCCACACCACTATCTTGCGCCATCTAGTCAACATCCGGGCTCTGCCACCCTCCTTCCCACAAGCCCGACCAGAATACCGGGACCGTACCACCTATATCTTGCCTATAAGCCCTCGACCAACAAGGAAAAGCAGAGCACCGCCAGGGGAGAGCTGCCTTTTGGCCCAATTCACTGCCAACTGTCCACCTTACTCCTGATGAAGAAGGTCTCGAGAGGTGCTCTGTGCTTGCTTCCGTTACCACTGGACTAAGTGGAGTGCTTGTGTGCGAGCGTTGGCCCTGCTGCGCCGCTAAGGAGACTGACAGACGCTGACCTTATTTACCCGGCGGACTGCTCGCTCCTGTGCCGCCGCGACCACTGATCGTATAACACCTGCAATGGGCGTGGCTTGCAACTAGGCAACCGAAGCATATCTGTCGAGCTTAGAGCACCGGATCTTGCTCAGGCCGTGCAAAGAACAACACCCAGGGAATCAGCACCTAGAACCACAATATTCTTAGCCTTCTCCTCGTCAATGGGGATGTTGTCTCCTCTTGAACCTCAGCAGCATCGTGCGGCGCCAGTTTCTCTCCCAGATACGCCTCCTGAACTGGTGAGCCCAAGCTCTTCGACATACTCAACCGTACCTTCAGAGGGCCGCCTGGCCTGGAGATCGCGGTCGAACGCCCCCCTCTCACCACCAATGTCCAACTATGATCGACCCCAACACCCGACCGACACCGGCGACATGAGCAGGAAAGGCTCGGACGATGAGCAGTCCTTGAAGGAGGCGAGGCATCAGCCGCCCAGTGCATCGAGCAATGACCAGCGGCAACAACTACCGTCCCTCAGCAGCCTGTTCCCTTCGGCATTGCGACCTCAACTCTCGCCGCACTCGGAGCGGCCACCCTCCTATCCGGCCACGTCCCCCCTTGACCATCCCCGGAGTGCTGGGGGCTACCTCGAGCGATCAGGTTCTTCTTCCTCTTATTTCCCGCCGACGACGCCGGGGTCATCCTCCTCCCAGCACCACCATTCGAGAGCCGTGTACGAGCCGAAAGTGTACGACAGGACAACAACACCGTCGTTCTCGAGCAGTGTACGGTCAACTTTCCCAGGGCCATTGTCACCTGGCTATCGGGAGCTGGAGAGCCACCATCGGCCAGAGTCCAGCAGTAGATGGTCTTCCCACCAGGACTTCAGCCGCGGCAGCAGCGAGTACTCCTTTAGCCCGCGGGACCACTCAAGCAGGTATTCCCGAACCCCCCACCTGGCAGGGCAGAAACACGACTACGAAGGCCATCCCAGCAGCTACCATGATCCAAGGTCAGCATCGTCGGGCTCGTCGCAGCAGCGGTACCAGCAGCAGCACTCGTACTCGCAGCACCCCAGCCAGCCGTCGACGCCAGTGGTGGCCGAGGCGATCCCCACCAAGGACGGGCTGGGCCCCAAGATCTGGACGGGTACCCACTTCCTGCCGAGGTTCGTACGGGCGGCGGAGCTGCCGGGCGAGGGACTGTGCTATTTTTACGACGACGGGAGCCACTGCAAGACGGTCATCGATGGGGAGGCCGTTAATGCGCACTGGGGCGTCACCAAGGCGGGCAAGCCACGCAAGAGGCTGGCGATCGCGTGTGTGACGTGCAGGGAGAAGAAGATCAAGTGCGACCCGGACTACCCGCGGTGTGTCCAGTGCGAGAAGTTTGGGAGGATCTGCAAGTTCAAGAACGCGTTAGTCCTTCCCCTCCCCCCACCCTCCTACATTCCAATTCCCCTGCCCTAGTACAGAAGACCGTGATCGCTGATTGTGGAAACGCTATAGTCCCCGGGGTGGAGGCCACAGTACATCTCCATCGACGCCCCTGATGACGGAGCGGGAGGTATCCCCGCCGCGACAGGGCCGGATGCCGTTCGAGCTGCCGCGGCCGTCTAGGCGATCACCTTCCGTGTCCCCTCGCACGACAGGTCCCCCGGCGCTATCGCTGGAAGTCCCGCCCAAGCGGCCCAGATACTCGTACGAGACGTCATATTCGCCGGCGGAGATGAGCGGCAGCAGGGACTTCGCGATGCGGGCCCTGTCGTGGCAGCATCCGGCGCCGCAGCACCAGCACCAACCCCAGGAGCGGCCGGCGGGCCAGCTCCCGCTCCCTCGCATCCACGAGGATATGTTGCGGCGGCCTTGGCAGGCGGACCCGTGAGTTGATTCTGGCCCTCCGCCTGTTCATACTTGGGAGGACTTGGAACAGTCCGGCTCACAGATGTGGATTGGTCAGAAGACATGACGCTCGTGTATAGCGCCTGCGGCGCTTGGCATGCCTCCGGCAACGGGTTGACTGAGCAAACGTGATGGTTTGTTCCGGACGAGATTCGATGCGTAATCGGCCACAGGCAAAACCTCGAAGACCTCGTGCGAGCATAACCGCGGCGGTTGCGGTCACGACTCCCGTGTCGACTATATATCCAAGCTCGACGCCACGAGGCGGTCGAGGTCTCTGCCTCTGTGGACTGGGCGAGTCCTGGGTGTCGGGGTTGCAATGATCACGTGCGAGGCTCACATGGACCCTGATGTCGAGATCAAGGCCTGAAACCAGAAGAGCGGTTGGGTTGGCATTCGGGCGACCACCGTCCAGGACCGGTACGGCGAGGCGGCGTTATTGCATGTCAGTGGGCCAAGTTGGATACGCATAAGCGCGTCCACTTGGCGTCGATTTCGCGGTCGGGCGAGGCGAGCCGCCCGACCTCTGTGTGCTGTGCATGGAAAGCGACAAATTTGGTGGTGTTTTGAACGACAGGCCCTCCTTTTTCACCATCCCCCGATGCTGTGCAGCGGGTTTCCGCCGGCTATCTCCCCAGCGTCCGTTATGATCTTGATGCATGCATCGGCGTTATCTGGATTGTTTTTGCTCTTCAGGTGAATTCAAGAGTGGGGAAGGCACGCGTGGAAACATCAGCATGAAACCGTTTACGTTGTCATCCGATCATATTTCTTTTCCTTTCTTCCTTTCGTGTCCAAAGAAACAATTGAGGGCAGTCTGTGGAAACATCTGCCTGGTCTGTATTATGAAGCAATACCCTGTACAATAAGAGGAGAGAGAGAGAGAGGAAGAGACCAGAGGTAGAGGAGAATGAGCGAGGCAGAATCGCATTGCGGAGGAGGTGTGCCAAAAAGGTGGTGCTGAGAGGAGTGGAAGATGAACAACTAGATGAATGGAGAGAGAATCATGACCATAACAAGTCCAACTTTGTGATCTGTCAGATGCCAAAGAAGTCTCTGCTTAGGCGTGCTTCTGTGTTCATCCAATGTCAGATTGTGACCGAGTGTGGCAGTTGTGGTTGCCTCCATAACAG